>APFE030220624.1:29939-47542 GCA_000404065.3 Pinus taeda
ATAGACATCAGATACTACCTTATCTGGGATATGGTAAGTCGATGAGCGAGGAGGCTCCATCGCATTGAGACTGATGTACAGGTCGCAGACATTTTGTCAAAGCCCCAGGGAAAGGTCAAATCTGTGACTTTTTCAAACGACTTGGAGTCGTTGAGAGACCTTCTTATAAGGGTCCTACATGTTGCATGCATTGAACTCTGGGAGCTCTGGGGGGCTTGGGGTACTTACTGGAGCAACATACGACCACAGGGCGACTCGCCCTCCCCTGGTGGTGCGCTATGTACAAGATGACAAGTTCAACCTTCCCCTGTGATACCCCATGGCAACTGTGGAACGGGATGATTAGTTCTCCTGTGGGCCGGGATGATTAGTTCTCCCGTGGCAACTGTGGAACAAGATGATTAGTTCTCTTGTGGGTCGGGATGATTAGTTCTCCCGTGGCAATTGTGGAACAAGATGATTAGTTCTCTTGTGGGCCGAAATGATTAGTTCTCTCATGGCAACTGTGAAACAGGATGATTAGTTCTCCTGTGGGCCGGGATGATTAGTTTTCTCGTGGCAACTATGGAACAGGATGATTAGTTCTCTTGTGAGCCGGGATGATTAGTTCTCCCGTGGCAACTGTGAAACAGGATTATTAGTTCTCCTGTGGGCCGAGATGATTAGTTCTCCTGTGGCGACTGTGGGGCAGGATGATTCGTTCTCCTGTGGACAGGATGATTAGTTCTCCTGTCGAGGCATTCTACCCATGCAGTCTGGGACTCATGGGAAGTACATCTCATGATTCATCTGATCAATGAGCAGGGAAATGGGGTTAGAGACCATAGGAGTACTATCGATGGACGCATCCATGTATCTACCATACTCCCTATGCAAGGATGACCTCCATTGATCTGGGATCAATGAAATTGATCTAGGATCAATGAAACTGATCTAGGATCAATATGAGTGGTTTGAGACACTCCTATGATATTGATCTGGGATCAATAAAACTAACTTCGAGTCAGTAGAGAATGGTATGAGACATTCTCAATCAATTCTTCTTCTTCATGGTTCAGCAGACCAGAGCAAAGCAGAGCTCAACAGAGAATAGCTCAGAAGAGCAGAAAAGTGCAGGGCACTAATGGCAGAGATAGTACAATCGGATATATGGATCAACGGATGGAGTTCTCCCTAGTTGAGAGGGAGTGTTAAAATTGGCAACTGGGGCCAAACTCCATGTGGGTCATCTTATTTATGGCAGCAGATAATTTTCTTGGGTCCCTGTCATTGAGAGGTGTAGGATTGATCTAAAGATCATCCGATTCCGATAAGTATTCCTGGAGTTTTGAATTTATTTGTGTTATAAGACAATTTGTCAAGGTCAGCCAGCAACCAAATAAACCCCACTTGTGCTCAACGTTTTAGTATAAATAGAGGTGGCCTTCAAGTCATTTCAACACACTTGGGATCTCTTCCTCTCTCTACTTGTCTTTGGGTTTTAGTAGGAGGAGAGATCCTAAGGAATAATGTTGCCCTAATCCAAAAGGCAGAAAGCTGGAACTACCGGAAAAGCAAGAACTGTCGGAAAAACCAGAAAAGCTGGAACTGCCGGAAATGTCAGAACTGCCAAAAAAGCCAGAAAAGCCAGAAATGTTGGAACTGCCAGAAAAGCCAGAAAAGCAGGAATTTTCAAAAAAGCCAGAAAAACCGGAAAAGCTGGAACTGCTAGAAAATCCAAAACTGCTGGAAAAGATGGAAAAGTCGGAAAAGCTGGAACTTCCAGAAAAGTCGGAAAAGTCGAAACTAGCGGAACTGCCAGAAAAGCTGGAAAGCCGGAAAAGCTGGAATTGCCGGAACTAACAGAAAAGCCGGAATCGCCGGAAAAGCCAGCAAAGCAGGAAATGCCAGAAAAGCCGAAAAAGCCAGAACTGACGGAAAAGCTGAAAAAACCGGAAAATACCAGAATTGTCAAAACTGCCGGAAAAGCTGAAACTGCTGGAAAATCCAAAATTGTCGGGATTGCTGGGAACTGCCGGAACTGCCAGCACTGTTGGGAACTGCCAAAACAGTCAGACGATCTGTCGCTGAAGCAAAGCTGCATTCAAGGGGTAGCTAACTAACATTGGGACAGTTGTATGGTACTTAGTAGCAAATACACCACGCATGCAATGTTATAGCTAGCATGCAAGGGACAACTAGCATGCAACAACAAGCATGCTAAGCACAACAAGCATGCTAGGGACAACAAGCAAGGAAGGTGCAACCAACACATAGGTCAGGATGGCAACATGGTGTAGCAATGGCACATAATGCAGTACAGTGATGGGTACAATCATGATTAATGAAGCATGATGAGATGTAGCATAGTGATGATGGGTGCAGCATGGTGCGGTGTAGCATGATGACAAAATGCAGCAAAACGATAGGTGAAGGAGTCACCTTGGAGAATTAGTTGAAGGAGCATGTCTTCAACTAATCTCATCTATCATCTTCTTAGAGATGATCTATGCTCTTATCTAGATAAGTCAAAGTGTTGACTTCTATTGTAAACGTACTATCTCTCTCTCTCACTCTCTCTCTCTTCTCAACTATTGAATAACATATAAGAAGAATTGATCAAGGGTTTCCCCACATTGGGGTTTGTCCCTGTCTAGCACCACATCTTATGTCCTCTTATCTTGGCTTGTCTTCTGCAATTTATGTTTATGTTCTATCTGTAGTTTAATTTAATGATGATGTGATTGGTAATGTAGAAAAGATATTGAGCTAACTGCGAAAATTGAAATAAATTTCTCTAAGCATAGAACATACCTAAAATTAACAAAAGGCTAACAACTTCTTTCCAGATTTGGAAGTATTCTTGGAACTACACTAAGCGTTCGAGTGTTGATGGTCATCCTTAAATCATCATTTGTTGATTCCTCATGTTCTCCCATTTTATACCTTCATTTGAGGGAGCAGTAGAGCCTCTACCTATGTTAAGACTTGAAACACTTAGAATTATCTACCAAACCTCCAATGCTTCTTTTTTTCTCCTTATTACTGCGTAGAGCTTAATTACCTAGCTTGTTTTTATACAATCCCATGGTCCATGGACCATGGCTATATCCTTATAGCATACTTGATACTTTACAAAATAAGAGAAGAAAACCATTTATGACTCTTGATGGATTTCCACTCCGCGACCACAAAATGCAGAGAATTTACAACTTTATTACAAAAATGTCTGAAAATCTGGACTTTTAGCCCAAAAACGGCTCTTAGGGGATCCCGTTCCCAACATACTCATATATTCCTATTTAGATTCAAGGGGGATGTTGAACATCTAATCCGCTAAAGGTTATGGTGTGGAATTTCAAGAGTGATTGAAGTCCAAGATATCACTTACATGAAAGTCGATGCTCACACAAATTGTCTAGATATATATAATTGTGAATATTAAATGCAACTCATGATTTATCTTATTTGGTTATTAATTCCATGTGTATGCTTAACATGTTTTCTCTACTTTACAATTTTTTTGAGTGTCCCACTTTCTTCATATGTTCAACCTAAAACACCCAAAAATTCTCACTATTTGGGAGTGAGCGAATGCTGTAACATATTATTTTTACTTAATCATAATTTAAAGTAGCTCATAACAATCATTTCCATAACTCTATTAGAAAATGCATTAGAGAACTCCAATCTATGAAAAAACCATAGGAATAACGGAAATCTTTACATGACTAAAATTATGGAATATATTTGCATGCTAATATTATACACCATATCTTCATGGAATCTAGATCTTTGTGTCTTTTGCATACTAATCTAAAGGTCAATATGTTAAAATAAACATTTTTCTATAAAGATAATATCTAACAACTTAGGTTCATAATAATATAATATTATCATTCTTTAATCACAATTGATCTCTCTAAACCTCATTACTGTCCTGCCATGTGAAATCACGACCTTCAAATTAATTATTAGTAATTATTAAGTGGATGGTGGCCATATAATTTCCCTCTAATATTTATAGTATTATACGAATATCAAAGGTTAAGATTTATCCTCTTCTAATTAATATATCTCAAATCAATTAGTTAAATAAAATGTATAATAATATGGTATTGGTCCATGGTATTGTAACAAAAGATATTTGCAAGTTTACCTCGTAAAATGAATGTGAATCTCCATGGTTAAGAATATATGTTATTTAATTTTCTAATTAATAATAATAATAATTTAAATTAAGGTTAAAATTTAGTTTATTTTTATGATCTTTTTAATTAGAATAATGTGAAATGTATCTTAAAATAAGAGTTTTGATTCTTATCATAAATATTTATCTAGTTATCTGTTAGAAGCATATTATGTTCCATACTAAACATAGTGATGATCAAGTTCCTATTTAAAAGAGGTCTCACACATATATGTTCAAAATATAAACATTTCTGCTTATACATCATCGTCGATGCAAATGCTATAATGAGTGGGATATCTCTAATGAGTGGGATAGCTCTATGGCCCAAGAAATAATAGTTACCTACTATGCCACTTACTGCTAACTATACTATTTGATTCAATAGAGATACATGCTCTTTATATTCTTAACATTGTTCATGAAAACCTTTTTCATTGAATAACACCTTACTACGGCTTATATAATTATCCTTTTATTCAGTCAATTCCCTTTATATCACTTGTAGGGGTGTCAATTTTCTTGTATTGTAGCTATGATAACATGATGATTATATCATTAACTTCATATGTTGCTATCCACTACTTAGAATAATTTATTTCACTGCGAGATTTAATTTTTCCGCAAGAACAAGCATATTCCGGTTGACTACGATAACATTAAAATTTTTTTAATCCAATGGACTTGCATGTAGCCCTACCCACTATTGTAAATGTCATTAAACACAAGCATGAGCATAAGCACAACCATATCCTTCATGAATATTGAATAGGTATGAGTATGAGAATTTCCTTCGTGAAACTTGAACCGTAACTAGAAATTGAATAATACCCCACGTTCAATTTTATTTTTTTTAACAAATTCGAATGAACTCTTGATTAGTGTCGAGAGGTTGTACAATGGAGAATGGAAAAATATGACTAAAATGTGAAGAATTTTGCACCTGCTCATCTTCTCCCTACAACAAAAATTTAAGACTTCTGAATTCTGACTTCTACACCTTCCCTACCAAAACGTTTCTTTAATTAAATTTAAAAACTACTTGGCTAGTCATATGATTAATAATTCAGAACGTACCTATATCATTGAAGTCCACCCCACAACAATGGAGAGCAGTGGGGCAAGTTCAAAAATGGCATAATCCTTGAGCATGAGAATGATATATGTTGGTGCATTGTTGGGGCTTGCAATATACGTGGGCCCAAACCCATTTCAATTGAGTCTGATTGCCCATTTCCAGAACTTTATACCATATGCATTCGAATCCTCACCATGGTCGTAGCTTCCTTAGTTAAAGGACGAGAAAAAAAACTTCAGAATTTTGTGATCAAGTTTTGGAATGAAGCCCAGGGATGAGAGAGCATCACCTTTGATCCTCAGTGCAAAGGACGTTACTTTGTTGTAGCTCATAGCAAGGTCATCTTTTGGAATGGTCAGCAATGGTTGGAATTTGCTATAATTAAAGAGCACCATGATGAAACACCAATAACTAAATTCTTAATTTCCATTTTAATTGCTATTTTAATTAACCACGTTTGAATTTTTATTTTTTATTTTTTTATCATGTTGGCTTGAGTACAAAGTATGTTTTACCATGAGAATGCCACCTAGCATTGTTCCATCTCTTTGAATACTTGCAATCTTACCTTCTATGATAAGTACAAATAGAGTAGTTGCTTAAATTAATATAACTATATACCTCAGATTGAGAACGCATAATTACACAGGGGAACCACCAATGCATCTCCTCCATCGCATACATCAAATGAGTACTTTGTTTTTTTTTTTCAAACCTATTCAACATTTTAGTATTTGTATTCGTACAGTCTCCTAGACATGCCCTGTTGTTTCTAGTTTGAGTGGACTCTTTAGCTCAAAATAAAGAATAGAAACCTACATCATTAACTCCATCATGTCACTCATTTAACCTCTATGACTATCATGATTTCCATAGTTGATTAGGTGGAAACTCGTTGGAATCCCATTCGACATCACAACCTATTTTGCCAATGACAGGACATATCTATAGCTGAAGCTCGGGAGTGAAAACATTAAGGGTGAGTCGACGGTTACTGGATGCATATGTCAATGATGATTCACAATCTACCACGTGTTCTTGTTTACACCAATCTAAATAGTACTTTCCCACTGCTATCCACAAAGGATAGAGAACCAAGCTATCTCTCTTTTTGTATTAATTGATAGAGCACATAGTTGGGATCAACATTATCTCCAGAATTATTTCTAATTTCATTTCATCGGTAAGGTTGAGCATTAATCAATCTATCCATTCCAAATCTTCTGACTCCTCTATGTTTTTTGCAAGAATAATATGGATAACTTGATCCAACTGAGGGGGTTGATAATCCTTATCCCGATGTCTTCATCTCACTATAAACAATAGGAAACAACTGAGGTCTTCTATTTTTTCTCAATATTTCCATGGAAACAGCATCGTTGTCTTGTGACCAGCTCACTTACCCCAAAATTGGTGATAAAGTAGGCACCCACAGTATTACGATCCTTTTTCTGGGACATTTGGCATGTATTACTATTTATTCATAAAGCATGCTCCATAGCCACCTTGAGCGACGTTTATCTAAATCCTAAATAAAAACCACTATTTTTTTCAACCATGCATGGGAATAAAACATGCCATCATCGATGACATTGAACTTATCTAGTTTTCCCGAGGTATTCCTGTTTATCCATAATGCATGCAACATAGCCACCCCAAGCGGAGTTTATCCAAATCCTACAGAAAAACCATTGTTAGATTCAGGAATTGCAAGAGAATCCTTCGTTGATAATTTTGATTGGGTAACCTATGGTTTCACATCCTCTCCATCTGCGTGGGAGCAGAGGCAGTGATTTGCACCACTCAGGGATAGACAGTGTTATGTGAGGGAAACAACAAAGTTCCCATCATACATGACTGTAATCGAGTACTATAGAATGGCTTGGTAACAAGTTAATCCCCAGAGAAATATAGTGAGGTGTAAAGTGACATGCCCAAGAATGGGTTCCACCAATCGATTAAGTGACATACTCAATTGATCTGTTGCCATTGTTATGATAGTTTGCACATAGAATTAGAAGCTTAAGTCAAGATCATGAACTCCCTTACGTGTATTGCACAAATAATCTCCCTTGAGGTATCATTTACATGGCTTGGTGCTTACATATTGAGAGCTTTTCTATTGGCTTATGGCTGGTCTATAGACTAGGTTGACTTGAGAGTTGGTCGACTTCAATAATATCATTGGTTTATAAAATAGAATGATAATCTGATAACCCTTGATAGAAAAGCATGAAAAGCAAAAAGATGCAAAATTGTGAAAAGATTGAGACAAACCTCAAGGTAATGACCAAAGGAAATCAAATTAAGAATTTCTCAAAAAAGAGACTCAAAACTAGTTAAACAAGACTCCAAAACAAACAAAGACCAAGCTCAGAAGGCTTTAAACAAGCAAAATTTAAAAGTTCCCAGGCCTGGCGCAACTGTCAGGCTACAACTAGCACCTTTTAAGGATTCGCGCGGGTTGTATATTAGCAACTAGCGCCAATTGGCACGACTCTAATGCTAAAAAGCACGCTAGTCAAGTTTGTTATGCAAAAATAAAAAAGAAGCAATCCAAGCCTAGGCCAACGATAACCAGGTAAACCAAGAGGCAAGAAACAACAAAAGGACTCAACCCAGAAGGGTGACCAAGCAGGTAAAAACCAAGAAACAACCAAAAGGCAGGACAAGCTCCCCAGCGGAGTCGCCAAATTGTTGAGGAGGTAAATCCCCTCTGTGGATAGAGGTGATCCCTACTAGCCCAAATCGGGTCTAGCAACAATCATACAACGCTACCACATAAGTTCCTAATTGCAAATTAAAGACCAATGATGAGGGCCTACCTAGATTCCAACGCTAGTGCTTGTAGAAGAGTTGACGCTCCCGTTCCTTTGCTCTGGTAGATCACGATCCCCACGATCT
The DNA here is from genome assembly GCA_000404065.3 of Pinus taeda. Lineage (NCBI taxonomy): Eukaryota > Viridiplantae > Streptophyta > Pinopsida > Pinales > Pinaceae > Pinus > Pinus taeda. Next base: position 38,090 of record APFE030220624.1, read on the forward strand.
CCATGAATGGACACCTGCACATACGAAGAATGACACAAACTCAAGCATAAAATCCAATAGATGCAACTATATATCAGTCAGAAAGGATATAACTCATCATTATCACAAAGAACAATAAGGGTGGAACCATAACAATAGTCATTTATTAATGATAAACAAAGAAGAATACAACCATAGTTTTGACGTCAGATCCTCCTTTGGCTGGGTGATCAGCAGCACATGTCTTGCAAAGCTTGTTGGGAATGGGAACAAGCCTCTCTCTCCTTGATTACTAGACAAGAATCTCCTTACTTAGATTTTGCCTTATGGGGATGAAGAAGGCTCTTGCAACATGAAGCTCTTGGTGACTTGACAATTCTAGATCTCTGGAACTCTGGAACTCTGGAACTAGCTTGCCAAGGAAAATGGAAAAGCTTTTATAGATGGACAAAGGGGAGTTGGGATCATCCACAATTTTCATGGGATTGGCTCTATCACTAAAGAAGCTTCCATGAGAGGTGGAAAACCACTTCCTCTATATGGAGATCCGAAGCCAAACCACCCAACTCAAGATAAATTCATTCCACGAATTTGTTACGATGAATCTTCCGCCATTTGTTTGTTAAAAAACACGGCTGATTATGGTTGGCATGAGTGCAACTCTGTGACAGAGCACCAATTGGCACACCCTCTTTGGATGATTTCCCCCATTGGTGCAAGTGCTGCACTATGGAACCGCGCCAATGGAAAAAGGCTATTTTTAGGGTTTTTTAGCAGGAGATGTCTTCAGGGCAAATGAATCTCATGTTCAGGGGAATGCAATGCAAGTGTTTGCAGGTCATGTCACTTCTCATAGGTCCCGGAATGAGTCCTCCAAGATGCGAGAGAAGGGGTAACAGGGACGGTGACAAATTCCTGTGTAACATATCCATGTTTATTTACCCTCATATCAATTTTGTGGAAGGCATTGGTCATATTGACCCAATACTAAATTTTTGACCTCTACGATCTTTCAAGAAATCATGTATCTATACATAATCGAAATAAAGTCAACCTCTTCTCGTAATGCATGACACTCTCCACTAATTTTAATTTGTTGATCCAATTAAATTATTATGTATATGTTAATTATTCCTCCATAAATTATGTTATTATTTGGATTTAATATTAAGGAATCATAATTCCCTTTAATGACTAGAAACCAATACGACCCTAACATGTTCTAAGATCTAAGATTCAATTCTTACCTTTATGGATCTGGTTTCTTTTTCCTATAGATATTTCATAATTAAAACCCTTCAATGAAACCCTATAGAGGTGGATGATTCCATAGCCCCTAGTGTTTGAACCTATGGCTCTGATACCATTTTTAGCAAACCTACTTAGCCTACCCAGGAAAATAGCCTCTAGGCCCCATATATTTAAAATTTATGTCTTGATTACAATTAAGATTTCACAATCATCACATTTCAAGTGAACCAAGGATCATGACCATGGTGAAATATCAAGGTAGAGAATCATATACCCTGGATGTAATATCACATGCTCTCTAATGGCATGTCACCCTTACAACTACTATAATGTCTTCATGCAATATTCCATGCAACATTAATAGAAAATTTTTCTATATCTATTTTCAATAGCATGGGAATGCATCCTACTTCAGGCATAATCAAAGCTATTATTGTCTTATCTATTATGCACATGTAACAATACCTACACCGTCCTTAACCGATACTAGAATGAGGGCATTTAGATTCAGTTGTCAGAGTTTATAATTCAAATCAACCACTTACTTTTTCATACACTTAATATGTTCTACTGTTACATCATAATGCAATGAGAACATACACATAATAATAATCCATCATTTTCATCATAAAGATTTCTCTTAAACAACAGAAAGAATGAATATTGAACCTTATTGATTATGCATACCACAGATCTTCTCACCATCATGGAATATTCCGTTAATGGCATTATACCATCTATTCTACATGTAGTCGCCACTATCTACCATCTTAACTAGAGAATTTATATAGCATTACATACATACTCTTATCCTTTAAAATGATGATTACCTTCAGATTCATTGGATATTACACACACCCACATGCATAAAATGAGATTAATTATAAGAACACAGATAGAAGCATCAATAGATAAATTATTCCATGCAATTACAGAAGTGGAATACATAAAGGAAATAAGCTCAGCTTATAGTACCTTATTGCATGGAGTAAATAACATGAAGATTTGGCTCCACTATTTCAGACTTAGATCGAAAATCATTTATCATGTATAGTTACCATTTTCCGACTTCTTAAACATGGTCAAAGAATACTCATATGCACATCAAGCCACAATGGATGCAATCATTTCATAAGGAGACATTAATACATGTAATCTATTTAGGAATAATGGTCAAATGCCAATTTCTACCATGAATGGGTCCTAGAACTATTATCCACTGAACACGACTCTACAGTTAACCTCGCACTCGAATACAACTTGTATAATAAATCTGTTATTCCATAATAGAGATAAATTCAACCATCATTATATCTCAGCTTATTGATTTAATTTTCATAACATGTAAGGATTAACAAAAATCACATACCATGCAAGTGAATCTCATGATATTAGAGGGAAACATCATTAAATCTATTAATACATAAGCATATATTATTGATCAAGCATTCTCATGGAAAATAAAACTTAAGAACTCTTCTCATAAACAAACTGAAACTATAAAAAAGAGAGAGTAAGAATTGTCATACAACCATTCTACGCATCTAACACCAACTAAAACCTCACTTGGAGGGAGGAACACCACCTCCCAGCCATGAATCACCTCTAATTCTCCTTGAACTGAAGATCTTGCCAAGGATCAACTCTCCCCAATTGGCCAATGCACTAGGTATTTAATACCCTCTTTCATGATTTAGTTACCATTAGGGGCATCCCACTTTTATGGACTTTTCTATTTGTGTAGGCCTTTTTAAGAAAATCTCATCTTTATCTGCCATGAGGATTTTCCTCATAAAATCTTACCTTTATCTCCAACAAAGATCTTATGCCCAATGGATCTTTATCTCCCATCCACCTAATGGATCTGCACTCCATCCAAGCTTATCTAGAATCACATCTAGAATATTTATCATGAAAGATTCATCTCTATCTTATTCCTCATGGGATTTGAAAATCATCTCCCCTCTCTTGGGGCTTCACCCTCCAGGTGATTTATTTTATTAATTTTTTTAATAACACATTTACTTTTCATATTACATATCACCTAGCTTTAACATAGCTTAGGTTTACAATAATATAGTACACAAGGGAGGGGTGTTACGCAGGAGACCATCGGATCTTAGGGCTTTTATCTCATGCTTCAAATACAGATGATAACCACCCACCTGCTAAAGATATATATATATGCAAGCATGTGAAATGATCCCTCCAGTGCAACCAATCCAGTAGATGGCTACCTACTTGAATTCTACTTGTACATTCCTTGAACAAGTAGAACAAACAAAATCTAGGCAGCTTCGAGGGTCCACTAAAGATGTGATAATGATCCATAAATATAAGAGAACCCATATTCCATGTTGACTGTCACACATCAGTGTAAGGATCTTTAAAAATATGGAATGTTACCTTGCCTTGAAATCCAACAAAACGACAAGTATTCCTTTCATTTTGATCTAAAAGAATACTTGGTTGCTGATCCATAGGAAGGCATCGAGAAGTATGAATTTCTACTACCTAAGTGTTGGTTGTAAATTCCTCAAGTATGAGAAAATCTGATTCTATCTCTGGCATACTGTATATCTCAGACTCATACTCTTCTAATTCATAGTCTAAATCATCCTTGAAAAGAAAACATTCTTCATGATTATTAAACATGTGAGCCCTATCCTCTTCATGAAAGAAAACAATCCATATTAGTTTATCTCCTTGTAAGAATTCAACATCAAAAATTTTCTTACTCACAAAAACTTCCTATATAGTTTCATCAGTCTCATAACTGTCATCATTTAAACCCAGATTTTCATCCTGAATAATGGAAGAAATTTCACTCACACATTCTTGACTTTGTGAACAATGCAAACCTTCCATAACTTGGTTTGTAACATAGTTTTTCCCGAGATGATCTATTTCATCTTCAAACACAGGAGAACACTGAGTTTTATAGAAATCAACATTGGCTTGGTGATTTTCATTTTCAAGAACAGGAGTAGGACTTTCTGTATTTTGATCCGATTCTGTTTCATCCACGAAGGAAGTTGTTGATTCTTGTTGGGAGGAAGAATCATAAAGGACTTCTAATATTTATTTTTCCATACATTCTTCATCCCCATACAAATTTTCAAGAAATTTTTAGAAATTTCACTACATATAAACATCATTGATAAGGACAAATTGCAACTTTGATAATGTTGAAATAAAATTGAATCAAAATTATTTAGAGAATATAAACTACTAGACGGTAGACTCTCATACCATTTCCTTGATATTTCCTCCAAGCTAGCCATGAAGATCTTCATTAAACAATCTTTAGGAAGCTTAGTATTTAATCTATGAATATAAAAATGAAATTCAAAAGAAACTGATATAGAAAGAAAAAAACATCATAAACTCACTGTTGATGTATTCATGAAAAATAGTTGCAAGTGCTCCTTGATTAACTGTGTGAAAGCATAAGATACAAATCCTCTCCTCTCAAGTCCAACCATTGTCTTTGAATGAGAAATGATACATATAGGCTCAAACAAAGAGTGTCCCCACCTTCAAGGGTTTAATCACTAAGTGTTGGAATAGTTTCCAAGAATCTCTCAACCAACAAGTGAGAGTGAGAAGGTAAAAAACAAACTCTTCTCTTAGACATTGATTTTAGTTTTGCTTCATTTATAAGGCCTAATTAATCATCAAAACAACCTATCATGCTAATTTATTTCATAATTACATCATCAAGAAAAGTTTTTGTGAAGACATGCTAAGAAAGATTGCTACAGGGAAAAGCGATGCGCATTCAGGCAAAAACGCAACGCAGTGATGTGAAAGTGCAATGCCATCCTGCAGGAGGATTTTGGAGGCCTTCCTATGCTCTAAATTGAGAACTTGATAATCTTTAGAATGTTTCGGGTGTCTAGTTGTCATTTGACTACTCAAATAAGTGATTTGGACAGCCGAGCTAGGAGAAAACTGATTTTCCCAAGCTCACTCCAAAAACGCAACGCGTGCTTCAAAATAATGGTAAAAAGTGATTTTTTTACCTAGTTTTGAGCATTTTCTCGTAATATATCTACTAGCAAGCTTGCAAAGCTTGATAGATGACATTTAGGGGTTATTATCTATCCAATCATATAAAGGTTTTGGCATTTGTATGGTTGAGCAAAAAGCACAGGACCAAGGTGTTGCGCTATTTAAAAATTTATGGGTTTTCTGCAAAAATAGGGCTCATAGTTGAAGATATATCTCTCTAACCATAAATATTTAGATAAGTATTATTTGAAACAAAAAACATTTCTTATTTTCTATTTCTCATACTCCTTGCCACAAAATCATGGATAAAACTGGAAATTAACTTGGTATTTTTTATTTTATTTTCCGACATGGGTCTCCAAGAAAGTTGAATATCTCCCAATTATATGATACCTCTCTAAAACATGAAGGAGGTTATTTTTACTTGGTATATTGTTTGACGAAACCTCTTCCGCTTTTGTCAAGTTCATCTCCATTTGGTGAGAAACACACTTTGAAGAAAAACTATCCCTATGTACCGAAAATGACCTCTTGATGTGTTTGGGAGGAACTGATATATTTGATGCTAGATGGCTCAACTCTTGAGAGATGTCCTTCATTATTGTACTTCTTATTTTCATTTTGTGTGGTTTCTTCTTCGAAGGTGAAACCCTAGCACACTAGGACGAATAATTTGGGTTTACTTTGGGGAAAAGAGGGGATTTTCTTACATGTGAGGAAATTTAAATAAATGAAAGGGATGGTGAAATGGAAAAATCCTAGGAAATTTGGGGGGATAGTGAGGGAGGTTAGTGAACTAAGGAAAGTGGAAATTTAGAATTTGATTAAGGGGAAGGGTTTCAATTGATCTCTTCTCTTGGAACACTATAAAATTCAAGATTAAAAAAAATAATTTCATTTTCCTCATTCTAATAGTCATAATTATATGTTGTTAATATATTGCTAGTGAGAAAATAAAACTTTGATAAATCTTCATTTTTTTCATTGCTTTAACACCTATTATATATTATATAATTATATAATATATATATATATATGAATTCGAATAGGCATAAATTTATGATAAGAATCAAAACACTTATTTTAAGATACATTTCACATTATCCCAATTCAAAAAATCATACAAATAAACTAAATTTTAAACTTAATTCAAATTATTATTATTATTAATTATAAAAATTAAATAATCTATATTCTTAACTATGGAGATTCAAGTTCACTTTACCACATAAATTGTTAACTTGTAAATAGCTTTTGTTACAATACCATGGACCAATACCATAGTGTTATACATTTCTTTAATTAATTGATTTGAGATATATCAATTAGAAGAGGATAAATCTTAAGCTTTGATATTTATATAATATTATAAATATTAGAGGGAAGTTAAATAGTCACCGTCCACTTTAATAATTAATTTAAAATAATAAAAAACTATTATGAACTATAAGTACCTATACATAATTATTTTAAAAAATAAAATTAAATAATTTTCTAATAAAATAAATAAAAACTTCCATAATTATTTAACAAATTTATGATTAAAAACATTATTTTTAACAAATTAATAAGTAAAAACAATTGTTTTATTAACTAATTAATAAAAATAATATTTTCATTACATAAAGTAATACAAATTTAAATTATTGTTAATACAAGTTTAATATTTACATTTATTTAATACCTCAAGTATATGGTTGTATCCAAAGTTCACAAATACAAGTGCGAAACACTTCCACGAAAAGCATTTGTGTCAATAGATATATATTTAAAAAGATTGAGTAATGCATCGCCTGATTCTGCTTTGCCCGGTGCATCGACCTTCCCATTAACTAACCTTTAGCTTGGTGCATCGTATGTTCTACTATTAGATCATAATGCAATGAGAACATATGCATAATAATAATCCATCATTGCCCGGTGCATCGACCTTCCCATTAACTAACCTTTAGCTTGGTGCATCGTATGTTCTACTATTACATCATAATGCAGTGTTTAATATGCATAATAATAATCCATCATTTTCATCATAAAGATTGCTCTTAAGCAACAGAAAGGATGAAGATCGAACCTTATTGATTATGCATACCATAGATCTTCTCAACATCATGGACTATTTCGTTAATGGCATTATACCATCTCTTCTACATGCAGCCACCACTATCTACCATATTAACTAGAGATTTTATATAGCATTACTTACATACTTTGATCCTTCAAAATGATGATTACCCTCACATTCATCGGATATTACACACACCCACAAGCATAAAATGAGATTAATTACAAGAATATAGATAGAAGCATCAACAGATAAATTATTCCATTCAAGTACAGAAGTGGAATACATCAAGGAAAGAATAAGAATCATCATATAACCATTCCATGCATCTGACACCAACTAAAGCCTCACTTAGAGGGACGAGCACCACCACCCAGCCACGAATCACCTCTAATTCTCCTCGAGCGAAAGATCTTGCCAAGGATCAAATCTCCTAAATTGGTCAATGCACTCCGTATTTAATATCCTCTTTCATGATCTATTTACCATTAGGGCCGTCCCAATCTTATGGATTTTTCCATTTGTGTAGGCCTTGTTCAAAAAATCTCATCTTTATCTCCCACGAGGCTTTTCCTCATAAAATATTGCCTTTATCTGAGTAAAATATCTTATGCCCAATGGATCTTTATCTCCCATCCATCCAATCTTGTCTAGAATCACATCTATAAGATTTATCATGAAAGATTCATCTCTATCTTATTCCTCATGGGATTTGGAAATCATCTCCTCTCTCTTGGGGCTCCACCTTCCAAGTGATTTATTTTATTAATTTATTTAATAACACATTTGTTTTTCATATTACATATCACCTATATTTCCTCATCTTAGGTTTAGAATAATTTAACACACAAGGGAGGACATAACACCTAGCTTTAACATAGCTTAGGTTTATAATAATATAGTACACAAGGGAGGGGTGTTACACAACTTACGACCTTTACCTCGTGCTTCGAATACAGATCATAGCCACCCACCTGCTAAAGATATATCTATGCAATCATGTGAAATGATCCCTTGAGTGCAACCAATAGAGTAGATGGCTACATACTTGAATTCTACTTGTACTTTCCTTGAGCAGGTAGAACAAACGAAAGCTAGGCAGCTCTGAGGGTCAACTAAAGATGTGATCATGATCCATAAATATAAGAAAAACCATCTACCCTGTTGACTATCGAATCAATGTAAGGATCTTTAAAAATATGGAATGTTACCTTGCCGTGAAATCCAACAAAAATACAAGTATTCCTTTCGTTTTGATCTGAAAGAATACTTGGTTATTGATCCATAGGAGGGCATAGGGAAGTATGAATTTATACTACATAAGTGTTGGTTGTAAATTCCTCAATTATGACTTGCATATTGTCTATCTCAGACTCATACTCTTATAATTCATAGTCTAAATCATCCTTGAAAAGAAAACATTCTTCAAGATTATTAAACATGTCAGCCATATCCTCTTCATGAAAGAAAATAGTCTGTGTTAGTTTATCTCCTTGTAGGAATTCTACACCAAAAATTGGCTTACTCACAAAAAATTCGTGTATAGTTTCATTAGCCTCGTGACTGAGATTTTCATTCTAAATAATGGAAGAAATTACACTCACACATTCTTGACTTTGTGAACACTACAAACCTTCCTTACCTTGGGTTGTAACATGGTTTTGCAGGAGCTGATCTATTTCATCTTCACACACAGGAGAACAATGAGTTTTATAGAAATCAGCATTGGCTTGCTCATTTTCATTTTCAAGAACACGAGTAGGCCTTTCTGTATTTTGATCCGAGTCTGTTTCATCCATGAAGGAAGTTGTTGATTCTTGTTGGGAGTAAGAATCATAAAGTACTTCTAATATTTCTTCTTCCATACATTCTTCATCCCCATACAAATTTTCAAGAAATTTTCAGAAATTTCACTACATATATCCATCATTGTTAAGGACAAATTATAGCTTTGATAATGTTGAAATAAAATTGAATGAAAATACTTTAGAGAATATAAACTAGTAGATGATAGACTCTCATTTATGATAAGAATCAAAACACTTATTTTAGGAGACATCTCACATTCTCCCAATTCAAAAAAAATCATACATAAACTAAATTTTAAACTTAATTCAAATTATTATTATTATTAATTATAAAATTAA
>APFE030220624.1:47562-77722 GCA_000404065.3 Pinus taeda
CTTAACTATGGAGATTCAAGTTCACTTTACCACATAAATTGTTAACTTGTAAATAGATTTTGTTACAATACCATGGACCAATACCATTGATGCAGGAGCATCATCTCCGAAAAAAAACACCTTGTATTTTACCTAAGCTAGGGGGTTTCATGTTTTGAGGAAATATTAAAATTTCATACAAATATTAATATTATTTTGAGTGATTCATTAATTATTTGTGAGAAATTGTAAATGTGAGAGAAATTAGTTTCTAGATTATTTAGAATTAATGAGGGAGCCTAAGTTGGAATTAGTTTCTAAGTTTTAGGGATGAGAATCTATCTTTTAGGGATGTTGAGAGATTTAAGGGTTTGTTGAGGAATTGAAGGGATAAAGCATTAAATTAGATTTCTTTTAAAATTGTATAAATAGGATGGAGATTGTGAGTCAGTGGGAGGAGAGAGTGAGAAAGTTTTCTGATTGGATGCCTTCGGGCAGTTTGTAAAGGGCCATCTATTCAAATTATCTGGCCAAGTCTGTAAGTGATTATTTTATTTTAAATCATATATATATAGATTGAATAATCACTGAACTTGTTTTGTTAATCCGCTTTTCCACGACTGAGGAAGGTTCCTTAAAATGATAATTGTTGTTCTGTGTATGGGCAGAAAATTAATGTAATTATTATGCAATACAGATTGTATTTAATCGTGGTTCAACTGTAATTGGTAGGATCGCTGTGGGTTTCTTTTTATTATTGAATGGACAACGGAACTATATCTGTGGAATTGCATTGATAATACCAGTGGATTCATTGAAATGTGGGCTTAACCCTGTGTATAAGTGTATGGAGTGCGCACCATAAACATGTTTGAAGGCTGGGTTATGACTGTGAGTGTTGCATGCGCCATCCATTAATTGAAAACACTCTGGTTCGTTGAGAATTATTGTGCGTATTTCAATTTGCTGAGCGGCCACCTATATATATATATATATATATATATTATATATATATTATATATAATTATATATATATTATATATATATATATATATATTGTGGTATTGTTAAGTTTCAGGACTATGTGTATTAATTGGTATGGCCAGTGCAATATTATGAATTGCTTTGGACCGATTCTCCAATGGCTGGAGAATCCCTCTTTATAAGCTTACAGAGCTGTGCGTATTCTACAGTTAATTTTGTGTACAGGTAGCATGCCCTCAACAAGTCGACTTATGTAAACCTGTGTGTTGATAAACCTGAGGCACAACTGGTATGATGAGCGCAGGGGTACTCTGCACACTTTCCATTGTCAATAACCTCCCTCTTCTTTCTTTCTTTCCGGAGTTGTGTAATAAGCCAGATTGGAGCTCTAATATGTTCAAAGTAGTGTTTGTAGATCGCTATGGTTTGAGCATCGTTGATGAGAAACAGGTATGCGATATCGACATTCGATTCTAGCCAACTCTTAGTTTGTATAAATTGCTATTGCCATAAGTCGAAAGGTTCGATTGTTTGGTTGGAAGTTGTGTTTTGATTGAATGAGAATTGAATAGAGAGATTCAATTTAAAGGCATATTTGGGCGCTGGTGCCATGATCTTATTTGAATTCAAGGGTGTAAATAATAATTGTATGGATGTCAGCAACGAAGTATCACGTTATGAGACAGTGTGTACTGGTATGAGACAACGTAGACAGCATGTACAGGTATGAGACAACGTGTACAGGTATGAACAGGTCTCTGAATTAAATAAATACGTTATGGTTGTATGGAGACAAATTGAATTGCTTGGTAAAGTCAACTGTAAATATTGAAATTGAATTGAGACCGCTAGGTACACTAAAAGGGAAGAGGGTGCACATATATTTGGTGCTTTGATTAGTTGAAACATGTAGCTTTGTGCATTCAAATGATATTGCTGTTGTTTTCCATGTTCATTTGAGGTTGAAAGGCATAAGTTCATTTTTTTAATTAAATCCAGCCAATATATTTTGAGATTGTTTATGGGAATGTCCGAAGAGTTCAAGATTTGAATTTGGGATGAAAGGTTTTATGTGACGTTGAAATGGTAGCAGAGCCACATCTTTTTATTGAGTTTTGATGACAGTGTTAAAAGCAGAGTTGGAGCTGGAGGATGGACAACACTTAATAACACATGTATGTTTAAACCGAATGGAATTTGAACAGCGTTGGTATAATAAGTTGTGATTGAGGTTTATATTGGGTTCAAAAGTGGAACTTTGTTATAATGCAAATTGGTTTTTATTCAAATATTGAAATCGCACTATTATCAGATCCTATATACTCATGTTGTTGAATTGAAACAAATAATGGAAGTGATGGGTGAGTAGTATGGGATTTATGTTGGAAGGATTCCGCAATTAAATGGTATTATATGAATTTGCCAGCTGTTGAGGTTTTGACTTGGGTATATAATGATGAATTCTTTGGATAAGAATAGAGTTGAAGTTCCTGGGTATTGTAAGCTTTAGGCTTGCGTCATTTTTGGTATCAGAGCTTGGCTCTGTTGAATGTTTATTTTCTGAATGAGGACAAGGAGGTTTGTTGAACTGAAATGTATTTTGAAATGTGTGATGAATGATGAAGATCATATTTTAAATCTGATATGCAACATACATAATTGCAAGTAAACGGGATTACAGTGAAGGAAATTACAGAGGCGAATGAAGGACGAGATTAGGCAGGTGAGATGATTTTCTATTTATGATTGAGGTTTATGGTTGTAGAGAAGACGATGGCATTGAACCTGGCATTCAGCTAAAGGTCGAATAAGGAGGACAATTGCAGTGTCCTGAAGAAGAAGGTGAGTTGAAGAGATAGCCCAAAAAGAGAGCAGAGGAAAGTGCTCAAAAGGTTCCAGAGACATTGAACCAAGTACTTACCAAAAGATTGAGTGAGGAGAGCTTGGTGAGGTAAGTGACAACAAAAGAGATTGTTGTCGTAAAGGCTAGTACAACTCATGGGAAGTGAGAAACTCATGGAGAAGGTGATCATGGAGGATCAAAGAAGAGGTTCAGAGGAATGCCACAATGATGAGATGACTGCAGAAGTCAGAGAAAGAGAGATTGCAGTAATGAAAGTGCAATTGCAGGTACTAGAGGAATGGTTGCAAGAGCAGGAAAACTAGAATAGAGGATGGATCTTTCCACTGAAGGGAAAGAAAGTGAAGTGGCATAAGCTACAACAGAAAAGAGATCGACAGATAAACATGCAGTTAATGGAAGAGCTGAAGAAGCTTGAGCAGATGATGGATGTACAGTTGAAGTGTACGCAACTCATAGCAGCTGAGTTGGAAGAGGAGGTTTCCATTGATGAAATAGAGGAGGAGATCATTGATGATTTCTTGAATTATTGGGCAGATCCAGATCAGCTGGATAATGTGAACTCTTGTGTTTTTATAGCTAACAGTTGTGATGTGATTACAGGTTTTCTTGAAGAGGAAGTTCATGTGAATGAAGAAGAGGATCAGCTGGAAGAGCTGGTATATGAACCAATGGTTAAGGTTGTTGAAACTTGTAGTTTTCAAAGTGACAAGTTGTATATGAATGCAGGGATTGTAAGTGATGGTGATGTTATGCTTCATCAATGCCACAAAGAAATTGCATTGTTAGAATATTTGTTGAAAAATTCGGAATATGAGAGGGAGATGGCAGAAGAAAGAGTTCAGTACAGTGAACGAGTGCAGAAAGATATCATGGAAGCAGATGATGTGGGAGAAAGACTGGTTGACAGTCTTGAGAATTCTTCAGAGGATTCCTTGGGCAAAGAGAATCAGCATACTGATGTGCTGATAGTGGAGGAGAATTCAGAACAACATACTGAAGTGCTAGCAAAGGAGGACAAGGCACTGATGCCTTCTGATTTTTATTCTAACAAGTATTTTGTGAATGCAGGTATTGTTGCAGAACATTTGACTCAATGGAGCAGTCAAATGAAGGAAGAAGAAGTTTTTTGTTCCAGAAGACAAGAGGGCATGGATGATCGGGTGGCAGTCAGAACAGAAACAAGCATAGAAACAAGAAGTGAACGAGTGACAGTACAAACTAAGCAAGCCGTCTTAGCTCAGTAGACAACTGGAAATTAGCAGTCAGGATATATATTGGACCGAGAGATTGAAAGTATCAGAAAACTGATGACGAAAGAATCCCAAAGAAAGATGGCAATAAGAAAGAAAAGGAAAGAAAACAAGAGAAAGACTATAGCAAACTTGGAAGGTAGAGCAAGGGGAGCACTACAGCACAAAATATGGAAACCTGGAGGACAACAATAATTAACAACAACAGTAAAGCAATTGACAAGCAAAGAAAAATTACAAAATAAAATTTGGGATCCAGGAGGAAATATCTAGACTTATGACCAGGTGGTCATGAATTTTCTTACATGGGGAGTCTAATGCAGGAGCATCAGCTCCGAAAAAAAAACACCTTGTATTTTACCTAAGCTAGGGGTTTTCATGTTTTGAAGAAATATTAAAATTTCATGTAAATATTAATATTATTTTGAGTGATTCATTAATTATTTGTGAGGAATTGTAAATGTGAGAGAAATTAGTTTCTAGATTATTTAGAATTAATGAGGGAGCCTAAGTTGGAATTAGTTTCTAAGTTTTAGGGATAAGAATCTATCTTTTAGGGATGTTGAGAGATTTAAGGGTTTGTTGAGGAATTGAAGGGATAAAGCATTAAATTAGATTTCTTTTAAAATTGTATAAATAGGATGGAGATTGTGAGTCAGTGGGAGGAGAGAGTGAGAAAGTTTTCTGATTGGATGCCTTTGGGCAGTTTGTAAAGGGCCATCTATTCAAATTATCTGGCCAAGTCTGTAAGTGATTGTTTTTTTTTAAATCATATATATATAGATTGGATAATCACTGAACTTGTTTTGTTAATCTGCTTTTCCACGACTGAGGAAGGTTCCTTAAAATGATAATTGTTGTTCTGTGTATGAGCGGAAAAGTAATGTAATTCTTATGCAATACAGATTGTATTTAATCGTGGTTCAACTGTAATTGGTAGAATCATTGTGGGTTTTTTTTTTTATTGAATGGACAGCAGAACTATATCTGTGGAATTGCATTGATAATACCCACGGATTCATTGAAACGTGGGCTTAACCCTGTGTATAAGTGTATGGAGCACGCACCATAAACATGTTTGAAGGCTGGGTTATGACTATGAGTGTTGCATGTGCCATCCATTAATTGAAAACACTCTGGTTCGTTGAGAATTATTGTGCGTATTCAATTTGCTGAGCGGCCACCTGTATATATATATTGTGGTATTGTTAAGTTTCAAGACTGTGTGTATTAATTGGTATGTCCAACGCGATATTATGAATTGCTTTGGACCGATTCTCCAATGGGTGGAGAATCCCTCTTTATAAGCTTACAGAGTTGTGCGTATTCTACAGTTAATTGTGTGTATAGGTAGCGCGCCCTCAACACGTCGACTTATGTAAACCTCTGTGTTGATAAACCTGAGGCGCAACTGGTATGATGAGCACAGGGGTACTCTGCACACTTTCCATTGTCGATAACCTCCCTCTTCTTTCTTTCTTTTTGGAGTTGTGTAATAAACCTCATTAGAGCTCTAATATGTTCAAAGTAGTGTTTGCAGATCGCTACAGTTTGAGCATCGTTGATGAGAAACAGGTATGCGATATCGACATTCGATTCTAGCCAACTCTCAGTTTGTATAAATTGCTATTGCCATAAGTCGAAAGGTTTGATTGTTTGGTTGGAAGTTGTGTTTTGATTGAATGAGAATTGAATAGAGAGATTCAATTTAAAGGCATATTTGGGCGCTGATGCCACGATCTTATTTGAATTCAAGGGTGTAAATAATAATTGTATGGATGTCAGCAACAGAGTATCACGTTATGAGACAAAGTGTACAGGTATGAGACAGCATAGACAATGTGTACAGGTAGACAGTGTGTACAGGTATGAACAGGTCTTTGAATTAAATAAATACGTTATGGTTGTATGGAGACAAATTGAATTGCTTGGTAAAGTCAACTGTAAATATTGAAATTGAATTGAGACCGCTAGGTACACTGAAAGGGAAGAGGGCGCACATATATTTGGTGCTTTGATTAGTTGAAACGTGTAGCTTTGTGCATTCAAATGATATTGGTGTTGTTTACCATGTTCATTTGAGGTTGAAAGGCATAAGTTCATTTTTTTCATTAAATCCAGCCAATATATTTTGAGATTTTTTATGGGAATGTGTGAAGAGTTCAAGATTTGAATTTGGGATGAAAGGTTTTATGTGAGATTGAAATGGTAGCAGAGCCACATATTTTTATTGAGTTTTGATGACAGTGTTAAAAGCAGAGTTGGAGCTGGAGGATGGACAACACTTAATAACACAGGTATGTTTAAACCGAATGGAATTTGAACAACGCTGGTATAATAAGTTGTGACTGAGGTTTATATTGGGTTCAAAAGTGGAACTTTGTTATAATGCAAATTGGTTTTTATTCAAATATTGAACTCACACTATTATCGGATCCTATATACTCATGTTGTTGAATTGAAACAAATAATGGAAGTGATGGGTGAGTAGTATGGGATTTATGTTGGAAGGATTCCACAATTAAATGGTATTATATGAATTTGCCAACTGTTGAGGTTTTGACTTGGGTATATAATGATGAATTCTTTGGATAAGAACATAGTTGAAGTTCCTGGGTATTGCAAGCTTTAGGCTTTCGTCAACCATAGTGTTATACATTTCTTTAATTAATTGATTTGAGATATATCAATTAGAAGAGGATAAATCTTAAGCTTTGATATTTATATAATATAAATAATAGAGGGAAGTTAAATAGTCCCATCCCTTAATAATTACTTAAATTAATTAAAAAATAAATATTTGAAACTATACTACCTATACATAATTATTTAAAAATAAAATAAAATAAATTTTCTAATAAAATAAATAAAAACTTCCATAATTATTTAACAAATTTATGATTAAAAACATTATTTTTAACAAATTAATAAGTAAAAACAATTGTTTTATTAACTAATTAATAAAAATAATATTTTCATTACATAAAGTAATACCAATTTAATTATTGTTAATACAAGTTTAATATTTACATTTATTTAATACCTCAAGTATATGGTTGTATCCGAAGTTCACAAATACAAGTGCGAAACATTTCCACCAAAAGCATTTGTGTCAATAGATATATATTTAAAAAGATTGAGTAATGTATCGCCTGATTCTGCTTTGCGCGGTGCATCGACCTTCCCATTAACTAACCTTTAGCTTGGTGCATCGTATGTTCTACTATTACATCATAATGCAATGAGAACATATGCATAATAATAATCTATCATTTTCATCATAAATATTTCTCTTAAGCAACAGAAAGAGTGAAGATCGAACCTTATTGATTATGCATACCATAGATCTTCTCAACATCATGGACTATTCCGTTAATGGCATTATACCATCTCTTCTACATGCAGCCACCACTGTCTACCATATTAACTAGAGATTTTATATAGCATTACATACATACTTTGATCCTTTAAAATGATGATTACCCTCAGATTCATCGGATATTACACACACCCACAAGCACAAAATGAGATTAATTACAAGAATATAGATAGAAGCATCAACAGATAAATTATTCCATTCAAGTACAGAAGTGGAATACATCAACGAAAGAAGCTCAACTTATAGTACCTTATTGCATGGAGTAAATAACATGAAGATGTGGCTTCACGATTTGAGACTTAGGATGAAAATCATTTATCACGTATAGTTACCATTTTCTGACTTCTTAAGCATGGCCAAAGGAATACTCATATGCACATCAAGCCATAATGGATGCAACCATTCCATAAGGAGGCATTAACACATGTAATATATTTAGGAATACTAGTCAAACTTCAATTTCTACCACCAATGGGTCCTAGAACAATTATCCACTCAACATGACTCTACAGTTATCTTCACACTCGAATACGACTGGTATAATAAATCTGTTATTCTATATTAGAGATAAATTCAACAATCATTATATCTCAGCTAATTGATTTAATTCTCATAATATGTAAGAATTAAGAAAAAACACATACCATGCAAGTGAATCTCATGAGATTAGAGGGAAACATCATTAAATCTATTAATACATAAGCATAGATTATTGATCAAGCATTCTCATGGAAAATAAAACTTAAGAACTCTTCTCATACACAAACTGAAACTATAAAAGAGAGAGAATAAGAATCATCATACAACCATTCCATGCATCTCACACCAACTAAAACCTCACTTAGAGGGACCAGCACCACCACCCAGCCATGAATCACCTCTAATTCTCCTTGAGCCAAAGATCTTGCCAAGGATCAAATCTCCTAAATTGGTCAATGCACTAGGTATTTAATATCCTCTTTCACGATCTAGTTACCATTAGGGCCGTCCCAATCTTATGGATTTTTCCATTTGTGTAGGCCTTGTTCAGAAAATCTCATCTTTATCTCCCACGAGGCTTTTCCTCATAAAATCTTGCCTTTATCTCCGGTAAATATCTTATGCCTAATGGATCTTTATCTCTCATCCATCCAATGGATCTAGAATTACATCTAGAAGATTTATCATTAAAGATCCATCTCTATCTTATTCCTCATGGGATTTGGAAATCATCTCCTGTCTCTTGTGGCTCCACCCTCCAAGTGATTTATTTTATTAATTTATTTAATAACACATTTGTTTTTCATATTGCATATCACCTATATTTCCTCATCTTAGGTTTAGAATAATTTAACACACAAGGGAGGACATAACACCTAGCTTTAACATAGCTTAGGTTCACAATAATATAGTACACAAGGTAGGGGTGTTACACAGCTTAGGGCCTTTACCTCGTGCATCAAATATAGATCATAACCACCTAGATAAAGATATATCTATGCAATCATGTGAAATGATCCCTCCAACCAATCGAGTAGATGGCTACCTACTTGAATTCTACTTGTAATTTCCTTGAGCAGGTAGAACAAACGAAAGCTAGGCAGCTTTGAGGGTCAACTAAAGATGTGATCATGATCCATAACTATAAGAAAAACCATCTTCCGTGTTGACTATAGAATCAGTGTAAGGATCTTTAAAAATATGGAATGTTACCTTGCCTTCAAATCCAACAAAAATACAAGTATTCCTTTCGTTTTGATCTGAAAGAATACTTGGTTATTGATCCATAGGAATGCATAGGGAAGTATGAATTTCTACTACCTAAGTGTTGGTTGTAAATTCCTCAATTATGATTCGCATATTGTCTATCTCAGACTCATACTCTTATAATTCATAGTCTAAATCATCCTTGAAAAGAAAAAATTCTTCAAGATTATTAAACATGTCAGCCATATCCTCTTCATGAAAGAAAATAGTCTATGTTAGTTTATCTCCTTGTAGGAATTCTACACCAAAAATTGGCTTACTCACAAAAAAATCCTGTATAGCTTCATTAGCCTCATGACTGAGATTTTCATTCTGAATAATGGAAGAAATTGCACTCACACATTCTTGACTTTGTGAACACTACAAACCTTCCTTAACTTGGGTTGTAACATGGTTTTTCAGG
The DNA here is from genome assembly GCA_000404065.3 of Pinus taeda. Lineage (NCBI taxonomy): Eukaryota > Viridiplantae > Streptophyta > Pinopsida > Pinales > Pinaceae > Pinus > Pinus taeda. The sequence goes on from APFE030220624.1 coordinate 57,168, forward strand.
AGCTGATTTATTTCATCTTCACACGCAGGAGAACAATGAGTTTTATAGAAATCAACATTGGCTTGTTGATTCTCATTTTCAAGAGCAGGAGTAGGCCTTTCTGTATTTTGATCCGAGTTTGTTTCATGCATGAAGGAAGTTGTTGATCTTGTTGGGAGGAAGAATCATAAAGGACTTCTAATATTTCTTCTTCCATACATTCTTCATCCCCATACAAATTTTCAAGAAATTTTCAGAAATTTCACTACATATATCCATCATTGTTAAGGACAAATTATAGCTTTGATAACGTTGAAATAAAACTGAATGAAAATTCTTTAGAGAATATAAACTAGTAGACTGTAGACTCTCATACCATTTCCTTACTATTTCCTCCAAGCTAGCCATGAAGATCTTCATTAAACAATCTTCACGAAGCTTAGTCTTTAATCTGTGAATATGAAAATGAAATTTGAACAAATGCAAACTAGCATATTCTCCATCATGACCTTTAAACTTTGGTAGCCTTGTTTTCCAATCTATACAAGGAATACGGTTCAAAAATATAGGAATATGACCTCGATTCATAGTAGCATACCTTCAAGGAGTTGAATCCATCTTGATAATAGCTAAGTTACCAAGAAGTTATTCAAACTACAGGTTTTTGAAAAATGGAGTAGCCATGAAAATTATAAACCTTTGGATTCAAAGATTGCAGTAGGAGGGGTAAAGAAGAGCAATATAGCAGTGTCTTGTGATGAATTTATGATTTTTCTCAATGTACTATAGTGTTTGAAAATATTAGAAGGTCATGGTGAGCATGTATTACCATGAATTCATTAATCTAGATGAAGAAATACATGTGCATGATTTTGCACATAAACAAACCTTTGAATGTAAATAATTATGCCTATATAAATGTAAGGAAAATCACATCAGGAAAGAAAAACATGTAAAGAGAGATGGATTCATTCATAAGAAATTAATGTAGAAAGAAGACAACATCATAAACTCACTACTGATGTATTCGAGAAAAACAGTTGCAAGTGCTCCTTAATTAACTGTCTGAAAGCATTAGATACAAATCCTCTCCTCTCAAGTCCAATCATTCTCTTTGAATGAGAAATGATACATATAGACTCAAGCAAATAGTGTCCCCACCTTCATGGGTCTAATCACTAAGTGTTGGAATAGTTTCCAAGAATCTCTCAACCAACAAGTGAGAGTGAGAAGGTAAAAAACAAACTTTCTCTTAGACATTAATTTGAGTTTTGATTCATTTATGAGGCCTAATTAATCATCAAAACAATCTGTCATGGTAATTTATTTCATAATTACATCATCAAGCAAAGAATTTGAGAATACATGCTAAGAAGGATTGCATCAGGAAAAAGCAATGTGCATTGAGGCAAAAAAGCAGCGCAGTGATGCAAAAGTGCGGAGGATTTTGGAGGCCTTCCTATGCTCTAAATTGAGAACTTGATAGTTTATTAGAATGGTTCGAGTCTCTAGTTGTCATTTCACTACTGAAACAAGTGATTTGGATAGTCAAGGTAGGAGAAAAACTGATTTTCTAATGGTCACTCAGAAAACTCATGATAGTTTCAAAATAGTGGTAAAAAATGAATTTTTGACCTGTTTTTGAGCATTTTCTCCTAATCTATCTACTAACAAGCTTGAAAAAGCTTATAGATGACATTTAGGGGTTATTATCTATCCAATCATATAAAGGTTTTGGCATTTGTATGGTTGAGCAAAAAACACAGGACCAAGGTGTTGGGCTGTGTCAAAATTTATGGGTTTTCTCAAAAAATAGGGCTTACAGATGGAGATATATCTCTCTAACCATAAATATTAAGTATTATTTGAAGCAAAAAACATTTCTCATTTTCTGGAAATTAATTTTCCATTTCTCGTACTCTTTGCCACAAAATTGTGGATAAAACTGGAAATTAACTTGATATTTTTTTATTTTCTCACATAGGCCTCGAAGAAAGTTGAATATCTCCCAATATATGATACCTCTATAAAACATGAAGGAGGTTGTTTTTACTTGATATATTATTTGACAAAACCTGTTTGAGTTTTGTGAAATTCATCTCCATTTGGTGAGAAACACAGTTTGAAGAAAAAGTATCCCTATGTGAAAATGACCTCTTGATGTGTTAGTGAGCAGTGATCTGTTTGACGCTAGATGGTTCAACTCTTGAGACATGTCCTCCATTATTGTACATCTTATTTCCAATTTGTGTGGTCTCTCCAGTGAAACCCTAGCTCACTAGGACAAATCATTTGGGTTTACTTTGGGAAAAGAGGGGATTTTCTTAGCTGTGAGGAAATTTAAAGAAATGAAAGGGATAGGGAAGTGGAAAAATTCTAGGAAAATTTGGGGAGATAGTGATGAAGGTTAGGGAAATAAGGAAAGTGGAAATTTAGAATTTGGTTGAGGGGAAGGGTTTCAATTGATCTCTTCTCTTGGAAAACTATAAAATTCAAGATTAAAAAAATAATTTCATTTTCCTCATTCTAATAGTCATAAATATAATGTTCTTAATATATACTAGTGAGAAAATAAAAACTTTGGAGAATCTTCATTGTTTCAAGCTATAACACCTATATATATATATAATAATATATATAATTATGATATTCAATATTGAAAGGTATTTAACAAATCTTATGTATAAAATCAATTATTATTTTTTAACATCAATTAAAAAATTAATTGTTTTTTCTTAATTTATATTGTTTTTATATATTATTTAGTAGTTTAGTTATATAAAAATTAAATGTAGTAAATTCAAATAGGCATAAATATATGATAAGAATCAAAACACTTATTTTAAGATACATTTCACATTATCCCAATTCAAAAAATCATACAAATAAACTAAATTTTAAACTTAATTCAAATTATTATTATTATTATTATTATTAATTATAAAATTAGATAATATATATTCTTAACCATGCAGATTCACATTCACTTTACCGTGTAAATTGTTAACTTGTAAATAGCTTTTGTTACAATACCTTGGACCAATACCATAATATTACACATTTTCTTTAATTAATTAATTTGAGATATATTAATTAGAAAAAGATAAATCTTAAACTTCTATTTTATATAATATTATAAATATTAGAGGGAAGTTAAATAGTCACCATCCACTTAATAATTACTAATAATTAATTTAAAATAATTAAAAAACTATTGTGAAACTATAAGTACCTATACATAATTATTTAAAAAATAAAATATAAATAATTTTCTAATAAAATAAATAAAATTTCGTAATTATTTAACAAAATTTATAATAAAAACAATTATTTTTAAACAAATTATTAAATTAAAAACATTATTTTATTAACTAACTAATCAGAATAATATTTTTATAACTAAAAACATTATTTTATTGACTAACTAATCAGAATAATATTTCCATTACATAAAGTAATACAACTTTAAATTATTGTTAATACAAGTTTAATATTTACATTTATTTAATACCTCAAGTATATCGTTGTATCCAAAGTTCACAAATACAAGTGCGAAACACTTCCACCAAAAGCATTTGTGTCGAGAGATATATATTTAATGAGATTACTTGTAGCCCGCCTGATTCTGCTTTGCCGCGTATATCGACCTTCCCGTTAACTAACATTTAGCCCGGTGAGTCTCAATTTAATAATTCGTAACTGTTTTATAATCATTTATTTAAATATTTGTATCATTGAATTTTTTTTATATATAGAATAAAATTTATACAAAACAGCCCGAGTTTTCGGCATCGTATAGGGTTTCCACTTTCATAATGTGGTGTTCACATTACTGTTTCCTCGCTTATCTTAACGTTTTTCCTATCCAACAGTTTGTTATCGATCCAATCGTATGCGTAACCGTGGTAACCGTGATAACCTCGGGATTACCATCCAACAGTTTGGAGTACTTGGAAGATCATTTTGAGAAGAAGATTGACCTTGTTTTGGAGGAACAAAAGACATTCTTGAAGATGAAAGATGAACTTGATGAACTCCGAACTCAGCATGAGTACACTGATTTGATGTGTACGCAACTTGAATTAAGGGTCAAGGACATAGAAGCTTCAAGGGACCAGGGTCTTGCAGAGATCGTGGACTTGAGGAAAGCTCTTCAAGAAGCCAAGGATGAAATAGCGGTGTTGAAGAAGGTCGTGAGGCATGGCTCAGGTGGAGGAGTGCCTCATGTGAAAGTCAAGGAACCAGATTCATTCGATGGTACAAGGAGTGCAAAGACTCTTGGTAACTTCTTGTGGGACATGGAGCAATAATTGGAAAGGTTGGGTCTATCCAATGATGAGACTAAGGTCAAGGTTGCTGCTCAATTCCTCACAAAAGATGCCAAGATGTGGTGGAGAAGAAGGATGGACCAGGTTGCAAATGAGAGTGCTACTGACATCACTTCTTGGGATAAAATGAAAGGAGCCTTGCCGGCCCATTTTAGTCCTCAGGATGAAACATGGGAAGCTAGGATGAAGATCAAGTTTATAAAGCAAACCGGGAACCTTCAAACTTATCAAAGGGAGTTTGCAAGTGCGGTCCTTGAGCTACCTGATATAGCGGAAAGAGACAAGGTATTCAATTTTACTGTTGGGTTGAAGCCTTGGGCACACAATGAGGTGAAGAGACAAAGGATTCGTACACTTGAAGAATCCTTTGCTGCAGTTGACAGGTTGGTTGAGCACCATGATGAGACTTCTGATGATAGAAAGAAGAAGTTCGACAAACCGAAGGATAAGAAGAAAGAAGAATCTTCGAAATCAGATGATGGTTCGAAGGCAAAGAAGGTCTTGAAGTGTTGGATTTGTGATGGTCCACATATGGTGAAGAATTGTCCCTCTAAACCGAAGTTGGCTGCTATAGCACAATCCAATGCAAACGATGAAGGTGCTTCTGTGGGTATGATGCAGATTCTTGGAGCTGCTGCTGCTACAGAGGTGACCTCTCGGAAGGATCCCGAGAGGAACAAGTTGGAGTATGTCCGAATGAAGGTTAGAGGAGCTGATATACTCACTATGGTGGATAGTGGGGCCTCTCACAACTTCATGGGTGAAGATACTGCAAGGAAGGTTGGGCTGAAATATGTTCCTATCAAGGCACATATGAGACGGTGAACTCTCCTCCGAATGAAGTACTTGGTGTGGCTGAACGAGTGGACACTACCCTTGGTGAATGGACCGGGAAGGTGGACTTCACCATAGTGAGGATTGATGACTATGAGGCCGTACTAGGGATGGAGTTTATGAAGCAATATGATGCGATGATCGTTCCACACTTGAAGAAGTTGTACATCTATGATGGAAGGGAAGATGTACCCATAGGTGTGCATACCTTTGGGGTAACCAGACCTGATCATGAGGTGGCAGCAATGCAAGTAAGGAGTGATGAAGATTTGGGTAATGTATGTAAGCGTTTGTCCAAGGCAGAGACAAAACTTACCGAACAATCCTTGGTTATCGAATCACTTTCAGATAGTATCTTGGACTTGACAAGAAGGCTAGAGGTGATTGAGGATGAGGATGATGATGAAGCATATGTGAGGCCGGGTGAGGACCGGGTCACTTATCTACAAAGGATGGAGGTTTAAGATCCTGATAGGTGGATCGAATTGATTAGTGAGGGTGAGCCTTCAGGCTCTCACCCCTCTACATCTTCTTAGAGAGACAAGAAGATGGGGCTCATTGTTAGCTGCTCATGGCAGTGAGTCCCTTCAGCAGTTGAGCAGGTTATGATGGTGCAGGGATGGCTTGGAATCAAGCATCATGACATGTTGCAGATGGATGGGGATTACTTCATGGACCTGAGCATGGGCTATTCTTGATGGAGTTCAGGATGTGGCAGATGTTTTGGGAAACAACTGATGGTGGCATGAGGATGTTCACTCTCATGGTTTGAGCGTGACAGTTGGACTGGTCATCCGACTAGTTCAGACATGGGGGACGTCAGTGAGCAGAGATGTGTTGGCATTATGTTGGAGTATCATGGCAGCTGGTCACATAGAACACATGATGGAGAGAGGTGTTCTCATGGAGCACTTTGACAGATTGGTGGATGAGATGTTGGAACATGGTTGTGGTGTGTTAACACTTGTTGTCATATCATGGGCAGTTTGCACATGATGGAGTTGGTGACATGATGGAGTTGACACATTGTTGCAGTGGACATGTAGCTTGATGTTGAAAGGATCAACCTTTCACGATGGAGAGCAGCATGGGGAGATTGTGGCAGGTGGTCGATGATCATGGACAATGATGACATACTTTAGTATGGGTTATCTTAGTGGCAGTTGGTCACTTGGATGAGACATGATGGAGATGGAGTCCTAAATATGTTGTAGGTTTGCCATATGTGAAGGGAATCGACATCATGGAGTTGATGCTTGGAGTTGGGATGTTGTTGAGGACGACAACGACTTCAGGTGGAGGAGGATGTAACGCCCTAAGGTTTTTGCGACGGGCGGGTGCCGGGCGACTGGGCGCGCGTGCACGAGGAGCGTGCGATGGGCACATTGAGGGCGTGCGACGGTACGATGGGCGGTGCGACCGACCGATGTGTGACGGGCACTGCGGAGATAATGCGACGTTTCAAAGAGCGACTTGCGATGAAACCATGACAGCGAGCGAGCAACTTGGAGAAGTGGCTGAGCGTTGGAAGATTTATATGGCGTTAAGGTGAGGCTTGCATATGGGAAGGCCGACAGCCGTAATGAGATTTTGTGGGCACGTTGCGATGGCGTTGGGGCATCGGCCAAGGGGCTTCGCCCACCATTCAACCCACGAAGGAAGCATATAAATACAAGTGTGTGAGAGCTCATTTGGACACCAACGATGAACGCACAACATCTTTGCTCAAGGCAAGAGAAGAACTGCGCACAAGAAGGAAATGTGCATTACTCATGCGCAATCGCCTTGGTGACTTGGATGCAGAAGTGGAGACTTGGTTAGAGGTCGAAGATTGCGCAGAGGTGGTTCTGGTTTACAGTTTTGGTGCAAATTTGGCAGAGGGGATAGGTGGCTCGTGTGAGCACCATTCATGGACAAGGGATGCATGAAACTGTTGTAAGGCAAGGTTGCCTGAGATTGTAAAATTGGTTAAGTGTTGGCCTTGGAGTTTGCCAGGCACATTTGTACACTTGTATATTGTAAAATTATGATTTATAATATATGGTTGGGCAAACTGTTCGGGAGTTTCCCCTCCCCTTTATATCGTGCGATTGTTGTTCTTTTATAATTGTTGTGATAATGAATGAGTAATGGACTTCATTGATAAAAAGGTTTAATGTGTTTTACTTGGTTGCGAAAAATAAACTAAGTATCGGTTGTGAATTAGGCGTAGTCCGCACACATTAGTATTGTTAAAAAGAAAGTGTGGGGTGGTGTCGCACCTCGCCGACACGGTCGGAAGACTACCATAGGCTTGGGGGCGTGACACAATGGATCAGAATGGCTGTCGGAGAGATGAAAAATTATGAGAGCGACAGCTATAATATTTTTGACCATAATGCATATTCTCATGCTTCATCTCACATCTCATCCATTGAGCCTTTCGATTTATATGAAATACCAGTAGATGAATTTAGTTTGGTTGGGGACGGAGGTATTGTGGAGTTTTCCCTTTCAATTGGTGAAGAGTTTGCTAGCTCATCATGGCTTGCTGCATGTAAGCTAGAACTACTTTTTGATTGCAGAAACAATTTCACTCTAGACATAAATAATCTTACCATGTAACTTCATGTCAAATTGTGTCCTGCCTTCCCACCATACCAAGGCAGTGCCTCCGAGGCATAGGCTTGCCAGCTGAATCTTACTCTTGTAAAGTCGATACTCTACACTCTACAATAAACATATATTTTTCTGATCCAATTATCCAGCTTCTCTGCATTCAACTTTCCATCATATATGGGTAAATCAAATTTAACATCGAATTTGATCAAAGTTGTGTTCCTTTTATGTTTAGGGCCATTAAGAAGTGTGAGAAAGCTTTCTTCTTTCCCTTTTCCTTTTGAGTGGTCATGGAGGAGAGATTCTTCTTATCCTTTATCTTGCTTGGAGCCTAATGAGTCTTCATCTTTATGTTCCCTAATGTCCCTATGCATTTCCTCTACCGTGGACCTCATGGCGAGTAAACTATCTATGAATTGAGGGTTTGGCCCCAAGGGACTTTCCTCTGACATTTTATTCTAAGGATAGAAACTTCCAATTTCTGGGTTAGTCTCAACCAAATCTCCTTCTCGTAATTTAAGCTTTTATCTAGTTAGCATTCAACAACAAAATCTAGCACAAGCTTGTCTAACCTTAAAAAACCTAGAGATCTGATACCACTTGATCTGAAATCACTCGTGAATGATCTCAGTTAACTAATGAAGGTATTACAGACCCATGTGCCTATGTCATTTTAACCAATGGATTGATAAGATTTCAAAATACACAGGCACTTGAAACCATACTTCCCATGAGTCCGAGACTACATGGCTAGGATGCCTTGACACGAGAACTAATCATCGTGTCCATAGGAGAATGAATCATCGTGTCCATCACTCGTCATAGGAGAACTAATCATCTAGCCCACAGGAGAACTAATCATCCTCGCTCACAATTGCCATGGCAGAACTAATCATCTCGGCCCACACAAGAACTAATAATAATGTTTCATAGTTGCCATGGGAGAACTAATCATCCTATTCCATAGTCACCATGAGGTATCACACGGATAGGTTGAACCTGTCACCTTGTACATAGCGCACCATTAGGGGAGGGCGAGTCAGCCTATGGTCATGTGTTGCTCCAGTAGGTACCCCAAGCCCCTCGGAGCTCCCAGAGCTCAATGTATGCAACATATAGGACCCTTATATGAAGGTCTCTCTATGACTCCAAGTCGTTTGGGAAGATCATGGATTTGACCTTTTCCCTAGGGCTTTAACAAAGTTTTAGTGACGTGTACATCAGTCTCAATGTGATGGTGCCTTGTCTTTCATCGACTTACCATATCCCATATAAGGTAGTATTTGATGTCTATCTATTGGAGCAATCATCAAACACGAGATTCCTCAATGATCGAATTCCCCCCTCGTTTTCACAAATCCTCATAGTGGTATTCATCATGTATACAAACAACTCATTGAAGAGCTTCCACAACTAGGCAACTTCATTAAATATCATACTCGTAGCTATGTATTCGGTCTTGGTGGTGCTTATAGAAACCGACTTCTACTTCCTGCTCATCCATGATATCGAATCAGAACCCAAAGAGAACCAACAACGGGAAGTGCTCTAGTGATCCTCCACATTGCCTGCTGAGTCAACATTCGAATAATCATGCAGCTTCATATTCCGACAATGTATCTCAATCCATGAGAGATTGTGCCCTGAAGATATCTTAAAATATTGTAGGCACCAATCTAGTGAGGTTCAATCAAATATGAGCTCACTATGCTAATTGCAAAGAATATATACTCACGGAATTTCACCAAGAACATCAATGCAAATGAGTTTATGAAACTCAAAGGAATTTCCCAAATCTGGTCTCGCATCACCACCATATAACTTCTACAAGTTAAGATCCTCGAGGTAGTGACGGGCTTGCAGTTTACCATTCCACATCTGGAATCCAACTCCCTCTTACTTCTACAAGTGAGAGGGCCTGCACCTATTAGAAATAGGTCGTTTCTTAGAAGGTGCTTGTATGAAACTTCATAGGCTCTTGAAGAGACACACCAACAATGAAGAAAATGGATTTTCCCAACTCACTCTGAAAACACAGCGCCTTCTTCAAAATAGTGGAAAAGTGTTATTTCTTGACCTATTTTTGAGCATTTATTCAGACTAACAAGCTTGCAAAAGTGGATATATGAGATTTAGGGGTTACTATATATCCAATCATATAATTTTTTCATGTTCGTATGGTTGAGGAAATAGCACGGGACCAAGGCGCTGTGCTTACAGTAGTGTGTCGAGATTTATGGGTTTTCTGCAAGAATAGAGCTCAAAGATGGAGATATATATCCTAACCGTAAATATTTTTGTAAAAATGAGAGAGGTTTTTGTAGATAAGTACTATATTAAGCAAAAAATATCTCTCATTTCTTGGAAACTCATTTTTTGTTTCTCGTACGCCTTGCCACAAAATCATGGCTAAAATTGGAAATTAACTTGAAATTTTTTGACTTTCTAACATAGGTCTCCAATAAAGTTGAATATATCCCAATTTATCATACCTGTCTAAAACATGAAGGAGGTTGTTTTTACATGGTATACTATTGACAAAATCCTCTTCCACTTTTGTCAAGTTCATCTCTATTTGGTGGGAAACACACTTTGAAGAAAAACCATCCCTATGTGTTGAAAATGACCTCTTAATGAGTTTGTGAGGCATTAATATGTTTGATGTTAGATCGCTCAACTCTTCTGACATATCCTCCATTATTGTACTTCTTATTTTCATTTTGTGTGGTCTATTCATCGAAGGTGAAACCCTAGCTGACTAGGAGCAATAATTCGGGTTTAGTTTTTGGAAAAGAGGGGATTTTGATAGGTGTGAGGAAATTTAGGGAAATGAAAGGGAGAGGGAAATGGAAAATTCTGGGAAAATTTGTGGGGGATAGTGAGGGAGGTTAGGGAACTAAGGAAAGTGGAAATTTATAATTTGGTTGATGGAAAGGCTTTCAAACAAGAGAAACATAGTCCAAAGGTTTAGAAAGTGTGCTCTATCTAGGGTTTAGATGGAAATGATGGAATTTGATGATGGGTTCGATGGAGGGTGTTTAGGAAGGTGTAATTAGGATAGAAAAAGGTGTATGAACAATAGGACACAAGTTTTAACAACAATTCACCATGGAAATCATGAAATCTGGAAGACAATTTCCAAAACCCTAGGAGAGGGAAATGAAGCATTGCAGTCATAGTTAAGAGAAGTAAGGGATTATTGAGCTTCATGATAAACTGCCAGCCTATATTTGCTGCAAAACAACCTGAGTATAATGGAAGAAATAACTGCAAATAGGTTTGCAACCTTGGAATGAAAACGTGGCAGTTCTGAGGATTTATGAATGAGATGACAATTTTTTATGACTTTGACCCTAATGACCTAATTGTGAGAGTGAGCTTAATGAGGACCATGATGATATGAATGAGATGATGATGATAACCTTTCAATGATGGCACATCCAACTGTTTCATGGCAATGAATAGAACATGAAAATTTTGAAACGAGCAACAATAGACCTAGACACACTAGGGATTGACAAAACTTTTATTTTGAAAACCTAATGAAGTCATAAAAACTTGACTTTGAGACCCTAACAAAAACCTTGTAATAACATATTTGATCACTAGTGACTGGTTGGACTGACAGGCACTAACATGTCCAACCAAGGCTCCAGGACTAGTAACTCAACCCACTAAGGGCTCTAGGGCATTTTTCCAACCAAGGATTAAGGAGTAATAACTCAACCCAAGTTGTTACAATGCTCCAGAGCATTTATCCAAAAAAGGCTCCAGGAATTAGTAACTCAAACCAAGCTAAAGGAAACATGAGAACCAATGACAAAGCAAAAAAATGAACTCACAACACCATGGTTATCCAATAAATGGAAAGGCTAGGAAAATCCACTGTCAATCGAGGAAAACCTTAATGCCAATGACATTTCATGACCAATAAATCACATGCATATGTGATACATGCAAAACTGAGGAGGAAAACATACATGAAACTCGGTATCTGCAAGAAAAACTCATTGTAGCTTCCTATCCTGATGTCCCCTTGCACATACTTTTTTCCAACATTCAACTTGGAATAAGTGTCCGATGAACTAAGGTTATTATTTTTCCTTTATTAACTTTTATTACATGTTATCTTCACCAAGGTTGTTACACTTTCACATGAGAGCCTAGTCATACGAGAACTTCACTACTGTTGGTAACCAATGTAAGTGGTTGTTAACTTTCCAATGTACGATGGTCCTAGTAAAGAGGGAAAATGTGCAATAGAGGTGAAACCACACCAATACCTTGCTGGTTGAGACCCATGGAAAAGGGAACCATATTTTAGGGATAACCATTTTAGGTGAGGGGAAAAAGTTGTAGCACTGTTGGAGGAAAAACCACACTTCATAGGCTCTTGAAGAGACCTTGCAATATGAAATAAGATCTTTGTATTTTAATAACAAAGAGAAGAGACTCAGACTTAGAAGAAAGGAAGAACTAGATAGAAATGTTGTGGCAACTCAAAGGAATTAAACAAAATTGATGCTACCATCCGACTCAGAGAAGTAATTGATATTTCAAGCAAAGAGTAGATCCGTTCCTTTCTGTTTTTCATCAAAAAAGTAGAACAAGTTTTCACAAACCCACAATCATTGTTGAAGATAAACGACAACATTCAAAAAATTGTTCTTCTATGCTATGAGATAATAACTATAGTTTTCCCAATGATGTTCCCCAAGCCTCAAGATAAACGAATTGTCAACTTCATATGGGAGAAGTGTATGAGGCTATGTGATGGAGACTAACTATCTCTTTCCTTAATTTGTGTTTTTCTCTAGATATTTTTTGTAAAATGGAGAAGATCACTTTAAACAAGGTGGTCATGAACAATTTTGTGTATGCATAAGAGAGTCAGAAAATAATTTTTGGAGCTCAATCTTTTCCCGTGGTGGTGAATATTGCATGTGGGTTGAGTACATTGAAACAACACATATTTTCATAGTCATTAGTATTGAATACCATTGCCATTTTTTGAGAATCAGGCTGAGTGTAAACAACCTTCATGAATCACACTAAAGAGTAAGGGTTCCTGCCAAAGTGACATTTGTGCCCAAAGCCACTACTCACATCTTTCCTAAGGAGGTAACATTAAAGTCTGCATTTGGTTTCATGTAAAAATATGTGTTAACATGCTCCTGAGTTTGGAAATTTTGGAGCTGTCACATTCAATAAGCTAAGTGATAAATATTTCCATTTGTATTTGAAAATGGAATTTATTAAAGAATTTGGTGTAGCATGGTATTCCTTTCATAAATTGAAACCACAGTAAAAGAAACTTCTAGAACTGATTGAGGTGCATTTTTAGTGAAAGGCCTTTTAGGGTTTTATTATTTTTTAGATAATGGCTAGGATCAATGATTTTTTAGAGTTATTAAACACTATAATGGTCTCCATTGTTCATAACATAACCAAAATCAACAAATCCACTCTCGCTCACATTCAAACATGTATACTAAATGCATAAGAGAAGAGAGATTTTTTGCATCTTGAGTCACAATTCCAACAAGATTAGTTACAATAATGGGAGCTTATGTTTGAACTTGTTTTTGTTCCGAACATATACAGAATCCCATAAACAACCAAAAAAAAATCAAATTAGTAAATTTCATCATTCAGTTATGAGTACAAGAGAATATTTAAATACATATGTAGAAATTCATCCACCACTTCCCAAACACATCATGAGACCACCGGAAGATTTTGTGAGAAACAAACACATAACATGCCTTGGATATGACAAGGAGGTGTATTTTAATAATTTAGATTATTCAAAACCCATCAAATTTTAGAGTGCTATATTTCTTTATAACAACTTATCCTCACGTGCTCCTCTTCCTCCTCCATTATAGATTTTCAAATGCCAACATTATGATAGATTTTTCCATGTAAAAGATCATTATTTTGATCTTCATCCACGTGAGCACTATCATAAAACTACTTATCATTAAAAAAAATGCTTTAGAAATAATACTCCTACAAGAACAAAGATTCACCTTTGATGGATCTCTTTTTTCCTCTCTTCTTGGTAATGGGCTTCAACAACCAAGAATATATTTATCTCATACCAATATTTATTCTTATTGAGAAGTCTTATAATTCTCACCTTGTATATGAAACAGGGGGCGATTGATGGTGATCTATAAGCTTGAAAGATAAATCAAGCAATTGTAAGTCGCAACCTGAACATGTTGTCTCAAACTCTCAATGACTCCAAGCCATTTGGGAAGATCACGGATTTGAGCTTTTCCCTAGGGCTTTGACAAAGTGTCTGTGACCTATACATCAGTCTCAATGTGATGGAGCCTCCTTGTTCATCGACTTACCACATCCTAGATAAGCTAGTATTTGATGTCTATCTATTGGAGCAATCATCAAACATGGGATTCCTCAATAATCGAATTCCCCCCTCGTTGTCACAAATACTCATAGTGGTATTCATCATGTGTACAAAAAACTCACTAAAGAGCTTCCACAACTAGGCAACTTCATTAGAGATCATATTCATAGCTATGTATTCGGTCTTGGCTATGCTTATAGGAATCGAATTCTACTTCCTGCTCATCCATGATATCAAATTAGAACCCAAAGAGAACTAGCACCAAGAAGTGCTCTATTGATCCTCCACACTGCGTGTCGAGTCAACATTCGAATAATCATGCAACTTCATATTCCGGTAGTGTATCTCAATCCATGAGATATTGTTCCCTAAATATATCTTAGAAGATTGTAGGCACCAATCTAGTGAGGTTCAATCAAATATGAGCTCACTATGCTAACTACAAAGCATATATACTCATGGAATTTCACCAAGAACGTCAATGGAGATGAGTTTATGAAACTCAAAGGAATTTACCAAATCTGGTCTCGCATCACCATCATATAACTTCTAAAACTCTAGATCCTCGAGGTCCTGACGGGCTTGGAGTTTACCATTCCATATCTGGAATCCAATTTCCTCTTACTTCTGTAAGTGAGAGGGCCTGCACCTGTTAGAAATAGGTCGTTTCTCAGAAGGTACTTGTATGAGACTTCATAGGCTCTTGAAGAGCCACACCAACTAGGAAGAAAATGGATTTTCCCAACGTCACTCTAAGAACACAATGCCTTGTTCAAAATAGTGGCAAAAAGTTATTTCTTGACCTATTTTTAAGCATTTTATCCTAATGTGTCTACTAACAAGCTTACAACAATGTGTCAAGATTTATGGGTTTTCTACTAAAATAGAGCTCAAAGATGGAGATATATCTCTTAACCGTAAATATTTTTGTAAAAATCAGAGAGGTTTTTGTAGATAAGTATTATTTTAAGTAAAAAACATCTCTCATTTATTGGAAATTCATTTTCTGTTTCTTGTGCGCCTTGCCACAAAATCATGGCTAAAATGGGAAATTAACTTGAATTTTTTTGACTTTCTGACATAGGTCTCCAAGAAAGTTGAATATATCCCAATATATGATACCTGTCTAAAACATGAAGGAGGTTTTTTTTTCTTGGTATACTATTGACAAAAGCCTCTTCCACTTTTGTCAAGTTCATCTCCATTTGGTGGGAAACACACTTTGAAGAAAAACCATCCCTATGTGCTGAACATGACTTCTTAACGAGTTTGTGAGGCATCAATATGTTTGATGTTAGATGGCTCAACTCTTGTGACATGTCCTCCATTATTGTACTTCTTATTTTCATTTTGTGTGGTCTTTTCATCAAAGGTGAAAGCCTAGCTCACTAGGAGCAATAATTTGGGCTTAGTTTTGGGAAAAGAGGGGATTTTTATAGATATGAGGAAAATGGAAAAATTATAGGAAAATTTATGGGGGATAGTGAGGGAGGTTAGGGAACTAACGAAAGTGGAAATTTAGAATTTGCTTGAGGGGAAGGGTTCCAAACAGGAGAAACATAGTCCAATGGTTTAGAAAGTGTGCTCCATCTAGGGTTTAGATGGAAATGATGGAATTTGATGATGGGTTCGATGGAGGGTGTTTAGGAAGGTGTAATTAGGATAGAAAAAGGTGTATGAATAGTAGGACACAAGTTTTAACAACAATTCACCATGGAAACCATGAAATCTGGAAGATTATTTTCAAAACCCTAGGGAAATGAAGCATTGCAATCATAGTTAAGAGAAGTAAGATATTATTGAGCTTCACAATAAACAGCCAACCTATATTTGCTGCAACGCAACCTGAGTATAATGGAAGAAATAACTGCAAAGAGGTTTGCATCTTTGGAATGAAAACGTAGCAGTTGTGAGGATTTATTAATGAGATGACAAATTTTTATGACTTTGACCCTAATGAACTAATTGTGAGAGTGAGCTTAATGAGGACCATGATGATATGAATGAGATGATGATGATGACCTTTCAGTGATGGCACATCCAACTGATTCATGGCAATGACCAAAACATGAAAATTTTGAAAGGAGCAACAATAGACCTAGACGCACTAGGGAGTGACAAAATTTTTATTTTGAAAACCTAATGAAGTAATAAAAACTTGACTTTGAGATCCTAACAAAAATCTTGTAATAGCATATTTTATCACTAGTGACTGGTTGGACTGACAGGAACTAACATGTCCAACCAAGGCTCCAGAACTAGTAACTCAACCCACTAAGGGCTTTAGGGCATTTGTCCAACCAAGGATCGAGGACTAGTAACTCAACCCAAGTTGTTACAATGCTCCAAAGCATTTCTCCAACAAAGGCTCCAGGAATTAGTAACTCAAACCAAGCTAAAGGAAACATGAGAACAAATGACAAAACAACAAAATTAACTCACAACACCATGGTTATCCAATAAATGGAAAGGCTAGGAAAATCCACTGTCAATCGAGGAAAACCTTAATGCCAATGACATGTCATGACCAATAAATCACATGCATATTTGATACATGCCTAACTGAGGAGGAAAACATACATGCAAATCAATATCTCCAAGAAAAACTCATTGTAGCTTCCTATCCCGATGTCCCCTTGCACATAAGTTTTTCCAAAATTAAGCTTGGATTAAGTGTCCCATCAACTAAGGTTATTATCTTTCCTTTATTAACTTTTATTAGATGGAATTTTCACCAAGGTTGTTATAGTGTCACATGGGAGCGTAGTCATACGAGAACGTCACTACTGTTGGTAACTAATGTAAGTGGTTGTTAACTTGCCAATGTACGATGGTCCTAGTAAAGAGGGAACATGTGTGGCAAAGGTGAAACCACACCAATACCTTATTGGTTGAGACACATGGAAAAGGGAACCATATTTTAGGGATAATCATTTTCGGTGAAAGGAAAGAGTTGTAGAACTTTTGGAGGAAAGCCCACAGTTCATAGGCTCTTGAAGAGACCTTTCAATATGAAATAAGATATTTGTAATTTAATAACAAATAGAAGAGACTCAGACTTGGAAGAAAGGAAGAACTAGATAGAAATGTTGTGGCAACTCAAACGAATTGCACAAAATTGATGCTACCATCCAACTCAGAGAAGGAATTGATATTTCTAGCAAAAAGTAGATCCGCTCCTTTGTGATTTTCATCAAAAAAGTAGAACAGGTTCTTGCAAACCCACAATCATTGTTGAAGATAAACGACAACATTAAAAAAAATTGTTCTTCTATGCTATCAGATAATAACTATAGTTTTCCCAATGACATTCCCCAAGCCTCAAGATAAATGAATTGGGAACTTCATATGGTAGAAGTGTATGAGGCTATGTGATGGAGACTAACCATCTTTTTGTTTAATTTGTGTTTTTCTCTAGATATTTTGTGTAAAATGGAGAAGATCAATTTAAACAAGGTGGTCATGAACAAGTTTGTGTATGCATAAGATAGTCGGAAAATAATTTTTGGAGCTCAATCTTTTCCCATGGTGGTGAATATTGCATGTGGGTGGAGTATATTGAAACAACATATATTTTGATAGTCATTAGTATTGAATACCATTGCCATTTTTTGAGAATCAGGCTGAGTGTAAACAACCTTCATGAATCACACTAAAGCATAAGGGTTCCTGCCAAAGTGACATTTGTGCCCAAAGCCACTACTCACATCTTTCCTAAGGAGGTTAACATGCTCGTAAGTTTGGAAATTTTGGATTTTTCACATTCAATAAGCTAAGTGATAGATATTTTCATTTGGATTTCAAAATGGTATTTATTGAAGACTTTGGTGTAGCATGGTATTCCTTTCATAAGTTGAAGCCATAGTAAAAGAACCTTCTAGAACTGATTGAGGCGCATTTTTAGTGAAAGACCATTTATGGTTTTTATTTTTATTTTTTAGATAATGGTTAGAATCAATGATTCATTAGAGTTATTAAACACTCTAATGGTCTCTATTGTTCATAACATAACCAAAATCAACAAATCCACTCTCGCTCACATTAAAACATGGATAATAAATGCATAAGAGAAGATAGATTTTTTGCATCTTGATTCACAATTCCAAGAAGATGAGTTACAACAATGGGAGCTTATGTTTGAACTTATTTTTGTTTAGAAAAAACACAGAATCCCAAAAAAAACACAGAATCCCATAAACAACCAAAAACAAATCAAATTATTAAATTTGATCATTCAATTCTGAGTGCAAGAGAAGATTTGAATACATATGTAGAAATTCATCCACCACTTCCAAAACACATCATGAGACACGTGGAAGATTTTGTGAGAAACAAACAATAACATGTCTTGGATATGAAAAGGAGGTGTTTTTTAATAATTTAGATTATTCAAAACCCATCAAATTTTAGAGTGCTATATTTCTTCAAGACAACTTATCCTCACGTGCTCCTCTTACTTCTCCATTATAGATTTTCAGATGCCAACATTCTGATAGAGTTGTCCATGTAAAATATCATTATTTTGATCTTCATCCATGTGAGCACTATCATAAAACTACTTATCATTCAAGCAAATGCTTCAGAAATAATACTCCTACAAGAACGAAGATTCACCTTTGATGGATCTCTTCTTTCCTCTCTTCTTGGTAATGGGCTTCAACAACCAAGAATATATTTATCTCATAGCAAGATTTATTCTTATTCAAAAGTCTTACAATTCTCACCTTATATATGAAACAGGGGGTGATTGATGGAGATCTATAAGCTTGAAAGATAAATCAAGCGAGTGTAAGCCGCAACCTGAACATGTTGTCTGAGCCCTGAGCTAAAGTGACCCATACGTAGATTCAAAGTTCTAGCTACAGACAGAAACACCCCTAAGCATGGATTTGATTTTTGTCCTTCCTTAAACTATCGTAGGTTGAGATTCCCATTTTGAGGTTGAGGTTCTTCATTTTTATGTAGGTTGAGACATCCCTTTTCTAGGTCTATGGTCTCCCTCTTAAAATACTTAGGGACACTTCCTCTAGCAAAAGTGTTAAAATTGGCATCTAGGGCCAAAATCCATGAGGGTCATCTTATTTATGGAAGCTGATATTTTTATTGGATACCTATCATCGAGAGGTGTAGGATTGATCTAAATATCATCCAATTTAGATAAGTATTCATGGAGTTATGAATTTATTTGCATTATAAGACAATTCGTCAAGGTCAGCCAACAACCAAATAAACCCCACATGTGCTCAGCATTTTAGTATAATTAGAGGTGCCCTTCAAGTCATTTCAAAACACTTGGGATCTCTTCCTCTCTCTACTTGTATTTGGGTTTTAGTAGGAGGAGAGATCCTAAGGAATAACATTGCCCTCATCTAGAGGGCAGAAGGCTAGAAGCAAGAGTGAAAGAGCAATCATCAAAGATAGTTGGGAAAGGACAAAAGGATGAATGGATTCCTCGTCCCTGTTCAAATTCACCAAGGGTGAAGTTGAAGCAGAGAATATTATCAGAATGGTGTAGGAGAAGTTTTTGATGGCCTACCTAAAGATCAGTTCAATGGGAAGCCCCGATCTAAGGGTGAAAGGAAAGGCAAATGCCATGGTTGTAATAAGTTCAGTCATTATGCGAAGGAGTGTCTGAGGTAGGGACACATCACTTGATGATGATAACAATAATTCCAGGGACATCTTCAATGATCAGAGGAATGATAGGTAATGTAGGTCATTAGGGAAATGGCTGACTCCTCATAGAAGGCAAGGAACCCAACGTATGAAGAATCAAATGTTATTTCTAATAAGATAAAGAAACATTATATTGTATTGGCCCTCTCCTTCAGATTCTTTGGGAATCTAGCTTATTGATTGTAGTGCTTCAAGGCACCTCGTCAGATAGAAGGGTGCTCTTTCAATTTTGGTAGAGATGGAAACAACCGTGGGATTATACTTGAAGTCGATGCCACCTATCCCCAAAAGGGTGTAGGGAATGTTAACCCTCAATTGAATGAGTGTAACTCGATTCATTTACAAAATCTCTGTTATGTACTTGATTGTAAGAAGAACCTGGTGTCCATCTTGGAAATGGAAGTCAAAGGTTTCAGGGTGGCATTCATCAATGGAAAGGTATGTGTTAAAAAATATAATTTTCAAAGATGCTTCTTCTCATGGGTTCATGGTTGGCAATTTGTATCAAGTTGCAAGATGGTCCATTGGGGATCATGTCAATTGACATATCACCTCTATAACACTGAAGGTCTACCTATGGGGCCCTACCTAATGTGAGTCAAATGGCGATAGGGATGTCTGAATTCAAGTAGAGCATGAAGGTACATGTTTGAGATGTATTGAAGGAAAATGTTATAAGGGGACCGTTCCCCTCATGCAACAAGTCCACAGGTTTGGAACAACATGAGGAGTTTGAGATTCATGATCAAGAATCTCATGTATAC
>APFE030220628.1:6877-22358 GCA_000404065.3 Pinus taeda
AGAACCACTCTCTATGGGGAGTGAAGTGAAAGGATGCACCTGAGTCAATCAACCATGCCTCATGATCTACATGTGTACTTGAAGAAGCCAAGTACACATCCCCACCTTCATCTGAGGTGGTTTTCGTCTCTGTAGAAGGAGCATCATCAGATCCCTTCCCTTTATTAGGAGCTTCAGATTTACAGTCCCTTTTGAAGTGACCTTCCTTTCCGCATTTCCAGCACACCACCTTTATAGGTTTTCCTGGAGATTTAGATCTCCCTCTAGATTTAGATCTCCCACTCGATGAATTATTTTTGTTTCTGTTCTATGACCATCCTCATACAGACAAGGCATCACCATTCTGGCTCTCCATATTTTTCTGTCTCATCTCCTCCATTAGCAAGGATGAGACTATTTCATCAAAATACAAGGCAGTTGCATTGCTACCTATTGCAATAACTAGACTATCCCACGAATTTGGTAGAGAACACAACATACTGATGCATTTATCTTCATCTGAAATTTTAATATCAACAGATGCTAACTGACTTACCACAGTATTAAATGCGTTCAGATGCTCTGTCACTGAGTCTCCATCTTTCATCCTCAGGTTATAAAGCTTTTTCCACAGGAACAATTTATTCACCAGAGAATTAGATTGGTATAAAGTCCCTAACTTGTCCCACAAAGCCTTCGCCATAGCTTCCCCTGATACATTTAGAAATACTAAAACTGAGACACATAATTGTATTGTGCTCTTTGCCTTTTGATCCAACTTCTTCCATTCTTCATCAGACACTCCCATTGGTTTAGTACCTAGATCTACCGCGATCCACTGATATTTATCCACCAAAATATCCTCCATCTTGAGTTTCCACAACTCAAAACTTTGACCATTAAATTTATCGATCTCTATCTTTCCACTTCTCACCATCTTCTTTCACCAACAGAATCGATCTCGTAGATCTCCCACTAAATAGGGTCTACCACAAGCCCAAGCGAAACCCCTCAGCAACAAAGGCATCCCCTTGAAGCCAAATCTACTCTGATACCAAATGTAGGTTTTAACTTCGTGTAGAAATTACTTGCATACGAATTCTAAAACACAGAAAATAAACAATGTGCGAGCATAACACATAAAAACACATATACACAAATATTTTCCCCTGGATCCAAAAACCGGGACTACCAGCTTGATTTTCTATTATGTTCCTTTCAATGCTACAATACATATTTATACATGCGGAAGCATCCAATACCATGGACCGAAAACCATCGTGTCCAAAACCATGGACCAAAAACCATCGCGTCCAAAAAACATGTGCAAAAATCATGCACAAAACCATAGGTGGGTCAGCCCAACCTAACATAGGGTACAAAAAAAAAAAATGGGGCGCTGCCCCGGACCCTATAAAGTGGGGTTATAGGTACACCTCAAACCCCCTGTGATGCCCCCCCACTACACACTCGACACAATGAAGGGGGTGCTCTGCCCCTCCTATAACCCCTCGGTTAACTACGTGGGCTAGTCATCAAAAGAATATAACACAACCTAACAGGTAATACGACCAAGGGCTGACCCCCCGTGGGCTAGCCATACCCCCAAACAATGTGCCATACAACTTTAAATACAACCCACACCTTTAACAATTAAACAACAACTTTGTGGTGTATTGGCGGAGGCTTTGGCTTGTTTATGTGAGGTCACAGGTTCGACCCATGCTGCCTCCACCCATATTTTGAAAAATAATTTTGGTGGCCCCTAGGCTACCACGTGGTGGCCTCCAGCTGGGCCACGTGTCAACCCGTTGTTGGCCACCATTTCGACCAATCAAAAACGTTGAAATTTGACCAATAAAAATATGCCACTTGTCACAATACCATTCGCCAATAAAACCCATTAACCAAGTCAAACTTCCACATACACCTGCCTAGTCAATGCCACATCAGCAGTACGGGTTGCTAACTAGGCTGTCACCTTTTGCAAAAATTCGCATGTTTGGGGAAATGAACAAAACATGTTTCTGGGACCATACGGAGTCCGTTTTGCGCGAAATGAGTTGCGATGGATTTAGGATGATGATCACTATGCAGTCATCTAGGCTCCACACTGATCCAACAACTTTTAATTTTGAGCTATTTTTTAGCACCTGATCAATGTGCTTGGCCATGGAGGCTGTCCAGAATGGTCCACATACATCTAAGTGAACTCTATCAAGGATTGCTTGCACCCAACTATGTTTATCATGAAAGGAATCTTTGGTGTACTTCCCTAATGTGCACCCTTTTCTTATGTCTCTCTGCTCTAGTGTATCCTTAGGAAGTCATGTAGAAATTTGTTACATGATCTTCAAAGCTCCATGGTGCAAGTGACCAATCTTCTATGCCACAATTCATTGATGTCTCAACTTTTCACATTCTTTGCTTTTGTGCTCAAAGCAACACAGTATTCTACATCCAATTTGTAGGGATTCTTCACCCGAACCCTGATCGTCTTCACTTGTCCTGAGGTTATGCGATGAAGGAAAGCATTTCCCTTGCTAAATATCACATCATAGCCTTGGTACTCCAACAAGGAAACTAAAATCAAATTCTTCTTCAAACCCAGAAAATACATGACATCTTTTAATGTGAGAGGAGAACTAGACTCCCTCTAAAAGGTAACAATACTAAAGTTGGTCATGTTATACCTCCCATCATCTCCCATCTCGATGTGCATCTAGTGTTGCTTCTCCTCCAAGTCACTTAAGAACTCTTCGTTTCGAGTCAGATGGAATGAGGGTGAAATCCAACTCGAATTTTGAAGCAATAGCTTCACCTACTGCTCCTTCTGAGGGATTCTTTTTGGCCTTCTTGTGTAGACACTTCATGGCATAATGTCCCAACTTGTGATAGTGAAAAAGATTAATATTCTACATTTCCCTCTTGCTGCCCTGACTGGAATCTGATTTGGAATGGGATGACTTCCCCTTCCCTTGCTTCACCTTTCCAGCTAAGGTACAATTCTCCTCATCATCATGCTTAGATGAGGATACATCTCTAGTGTTCTGCCAAATCTCTTCTTTCACCAAGTCGGACCACAATCATTGCCACTCTAGTAACTTCTCCCTCCCATTAACTGAGTCCTAGTAGTTGTGCTAGCTCTTGGCAAGGCCTAGAAGTTCCAGGCTCACTAGATCGTGTTCAACAACTGTAACGCTAACACTTCTAAGCACGTAGCAACATTAAGTGAAATTGGTCAAGTACTTTTGTATTGTGTCACCCTTCTCCATTTTGATTTCTATGAGCTTATCCTTCAGTGCTAGCTTCCTGCAGCCACTGTTGTTTTGAAATAGGTTTTTCAAGGCCTTGGAGTCTCCTCGCCAAGGAGGATTGAGACAATATGATCTTGAACTCCTTCTAAGATAATATGTCTCGTCTTTCCCATAAAGTTTCTCCACTCTGCGAGATCTTGAGCATCAACTGGCTTAGGAATATCTTTGTATATGAATTCCTTAAGCTCGTTGTCTTCCAATACTACCTCCATCCTTTACTTCCAAGCAATATAGTTTAAACTACCCTCAAGGGCATATTCAAGACTCAATCTGTAGAAAAACATTCTGCTGACTCTGAAGTATGATACTGCAAATCCAACTTCTCCTACAAAAGACAATCTTGTGTTCTCCTCTTTTATACTGATTTCAGCTCTGATACCATGTAGAAATTCCTTGTAGATTCAAGCTACTAATTGTAATATGCTAAAACAATAGACTTGAATCTACTCTAGTCATCAGCGAAAACAATTAAATATAAGAGAAATAATTAAATCACACATAACACAATGATTTCATGGGAAAGCCACAACTAAAAACCCCTGTTATCTGTGTATTGCATTAGTCATAAAATATGATAATATTACAATGCTTTTATCAAACCTGATCAACCTCTGCTCTATCTCTATCTATCTCACTACTTCCTAGAGAATCTTAGGCCAATACATAGCCAATTTCCTATTTTCTCAAGTCCCTATTTCCTTGTGTTGTTACTCAAGTAATTAACCCCTATTTAATTGGAAAATTCCTCAATTATGAGCTACGCAATCCTCATACGCCTTCCTCTGACTGCCTACACCATCTGTTTAATTTGGATGATTTTATAACTGATAGTATAATATCCCTAAACTTCAATCTCAATGGGCCTTTCTCTAATCTAACATGCATGAGTTAATTATTAGTGAATCTTCATTTTACTGGTTGATCACTATAGGAATCACTGCACTACACTTTAGGAAAAACACCCCACTATACTTCAAGCATCACCACATTGCACTTTAGGCAGCACCCCACTGTAATTTAGGCAACACCACATTGCACTTCAGGCAACAACACACTCGACTGCAAGAAACACCCCACTAGATTGCAAGTAGTACCACACTACTAGACCTACCACTAATTCCTCCATTGGTTGGAATTAGTTTAATCGACTTTAACTCATTTAGATTAAATTAATTAATTACAACTCAAAATAAACTCAACTACTGCTCATAATTGTAGGAGACACACTACATGAATCTAATTAGACTCTCAACTCAAATTAACTAAGCCAAACAAGTCAAATTAACTTAGCTAACTATTAAAAGATGTCATGAGAAATGGAATTACAATTTTATTCCCAATTTAATTCAAGGACAAAATTAAATTAGGATTTTCTTGTTGCATTTTCAATAGGGGATTACTTGATGAATACTGGTAGAGTGTCACCAATGGATGCCATCTTTCAACTTCCTCTCAAAAAAATAAATTAAAGTCAAGTCATCTCTTGGGATGTTAGGGGTCTTAATGGGAAATCCAAGCAAATACTCCTAAAAAATAAAATCTTCCAAGAAAGCCCTAACATCATGATGATTAGGGAATCAAAATGATCTTTTGAATCTCTGAACACGATTTTAAAGAATGTATATAGAGATTGTGATTATCTAGCCAGGGTCTCCTAAGGAGCATCATGAGGTATTTATATTGCATGTAACCCTTCATTGGTAACTCTTTAAGACGCCTCTTCTTTGCCAAAAATCCCAACTGCTAACTTTTAACCCATTGGTTTAGCTAGTTTGAGTTTCATAACCAATGTTTATGGCCTTAGTATTCTTGTGACAAAAAATTGTTCCTTCAAAGCCTCCAAAAGTCGTCAAAGCTTATAGGGGAAAAATTTTGAATTATAGGTAGGGATTTTAACATGATAAAAATCTCAATGAAAAGAAAGGTAGGATTCATAGACTCAATGAAGAAATCCCCCTCTTTGTAAAATTATAAATAACTCAAAACCCATAGAATTCAGCATGCTCAATGACTTATACATCAGGAACAATAAGTGAGGAGGAACATCTCAAATAGTTTGAAGAATCGATAGATTCCTCAAAGAAGAGTCCCTATATATTTCAGGAGCCAATTTTGAGGATTTTATTCTACCTTGCCATGGTTAAGACCACTAGCCCATAAACTCTTTATGAACTAGATTGGTAGTCCCAAGAACATGCGCTTCAAATTCAAGGCTTTTTGGTTATGACATCCTATTTTTTTTTTTTTTTTCTGATTTAGAAATATGGTGGAAATAATCATATCATTTTTTTGGGACCCTTATGTATCGATTACAACAACAGTTAAAATATCTCAAAATCAAAATCAAGAATTGGAATATCGAATATTTTGGTAACATCCACAAAGAAAAACTAAAGTCGGAATAATAGATGGCCACCATCCAACAAGAGATAATATCAAATGGAAAATTTGAGGAATTGGAACATCAAGAAGGAGTTACTCATATTTAGCTAGAGAAAAGACTAAATCAAGAGGAAATCCTTTTGAGAGAAAAATCATGAGTAAAATGGCTTAACGAGGGAGATAAAAACACTGAATTCTTTCATAAATCCATGATCAACTATAAGGAAAGTAATAGAATATCAAGCATAAGAAAAACCAATCATAAAAAAGTGGAAATCCATGATGTAATAACTCATGAAGTTATTAATCATTTCTAAGCCACATTCATGGAAAAAGTTGCATACATAAGGCATCCTATCAGGAAAATAATAGAGTACATTCCCAAGGGAACAAAATGATCTCCTTTTGAAGGAAATCACCATGCATGAAGTGGAAGAAACTATTATGTAAATTCCTAAATGCAAGTCCCCAGGTCTCGGTGGTTTTTCTAATGATATCTACCAAGCTTGCTGGAAAATTCTTGGTATGATGTTTGGCAAGTCATAGAAGACTCTCGACGCTCCTCTTCTATCCTAACAACCCTTGATGCTACCTTTATCTCTCTTATTCCTAAAAAAACTCGCATTGATTATCCTTTAGATTTCATACCTATTTCCCTATGTAATGTTATCTATAAAAGCATCTCCAAAGTCATTTCAAATCAACTAAAGCCTATTCTCCCCTTACTTATCTCTCTTGAGCAATATGGTTCTGTGGAAGGAAGATAAACTTTGGAAAACATAATATTAGTCCATGAGCACATTCACTCGCTTAATTCCAATAAGTCTCTAGGTATGTTCATCAAACTTGATATGTCAAAAGCATTTGGAAAATTGAGTTGGCAAAATTATTTTTCACATGCTCACTTCTTTTGGGCTTGTAGAAAGATGGATTCATTGGGTTCTTTCCCTCATCTCTGTAGGTTTTAACCCTATATAGAAATCACCTGCATAGGAATCATAAAAAAAGAAAATAAACAATGGCGAGAGAATAAAACATAAAAAATATATACACAAAGATTTTCCCTTGGATCCCAAAACTGGGACTACCAGATTGATTTTTCATCATGTTCCTTTCAATGTTACAATACATATATATATTATATATATATATATATATTATAATATATATATATATATATATATTATTTATATATATATATTATATATAATTATATATATATATATATATTATATATTATATATATATACATATATATATATACATATATAATATATATATATATACAATTTATATATAATATACATATATATATATATATATTATATATATAATATACTATCATATATATATATATATAGTATATATATATATATATATAATATATAATATACATATATATATATATATATATATATATATATATGCCGAAGCATCCATAAACCCCAATCCATTAATCCTAGATTAGAACATAACCGTAGTTCCGTTGACCAGATCTACAAAATACCATGGACAGAAAACCATCATGCCCAAAACCATGTGTGAAATCCATGCACAAAACCATAGGTAGGTCCACCCACCTAATATAGGGTCCAAAAAAAATTTCCCGGGGCACTGTCGTGAACCCCATGTAGGGGGGCTCCTGCCCCCTTGCTTACCCCCCCGTGACCCCTCAATGCAACATACAAGGGAGGATACCACCCCTCACGCATGGGGTATTCATGGAAAGAATATAACACATCCCAACAATCTCCAAAACTTCCTTCTCCATCCTAGTTAATGGATCTCCCTCTCACACTTTTGTCCCCTCAAGGGATATTAGGTAGGAAGACCCTATTTATCCTTACATATTTCTCGTCATGGTTGAAAGACTAGGTAAATTTATCAACTTAGTCCTATAGATTGGGTGGCTAAAATTTCTTCCTCTTGGTTCCTATGACCTCTCTATTCTGCACCAGTATTTTGGGGACAATAATCTTCTCTTGGGAATCCACACTATCAAAGAATCCAGTACCCTTAAAAGCATCCTTCAATACTTTTGTGATGCTTCGAGAACCTCCATTAACATGGAAAAATCTCAAATATTGTTTTTAAGTACCCCACTAGCTATCCAAATGCACATATCTTGTTTGTTTGATTTTCAAAGGACCACTCTTCTATCTAAATACCTGGGAGCCCCTTTAACTATAAATCATCTCAAACAAAATGTGTATGGAAATATTCTCCTTAAATTTGAAGCCAAACTTTCGTGGTGGACTTTTAGATCGCCCAATCTAGCTAGTTGCTTGATATTTCTCAGATCTTTCCTTCAATCCCTCCCCACCTATCTTCTCTTAGTAATGATAGCCCCCAAAGCCATCCTAAACATGATCAAAAATATTTAGCACAACCTCCTCTAGGGGGGCACCAAAAGAGACCAAAAATAGGCTCTAGTCACATGGGACAAAATCTGTCATTTGAAAAATTAATGAGGCCTTGGTCTTTGTTATCCAAATATACTTATCGGAGCCTTAAGTTATAAAACCTGGTGGAGACGGATCAAAAACCTAGAAGCTTTATGGAGTAAAATGTGGAAACATAAATATGCTCCCAATACCTAGGAATATTAGCTCATTAGAATGGCAAGAAACATCAAGGGTTCTCATAACTAGAATGCTACTAGAAGAAATAAATAGCTTGTATAGGAGCATAAATTTTGGGAAATTAGAAACAAGAAGAGTGAATTGTTTTGAGATGACTTGTGGCATCAATGGCCAAAATTAGCTCAAAATGAACAACTTCACCTAATCAGAGACTCCCTCATCTCCAAGGGCCAAATATTAGTTGTACATACTCATCCCCCTGCAATTAGCAATGGTACAAATGGAAGTCACGTTAGGAATGGATTGGGCCTCCCTCCCAAAATGAGAGCACAATTATCAAGCAAGAATTAGAAAATAAAAGAATTGTAGTTCAAGAGGGCAAGGATATTCTTCATTGGGGTTATCGTCTCTTAGAAAATTTCAACCTCTTCGAAGCTTGGTCTTCTCACAATAAACAACAATGAGGATGATTGAGGCTAATGGCATAAAATATGGAATCTCAAACACTGGCTCAAGATCACACTTCGTTTGTGGCTTTTATTATGGAACAAAATTTTGACATGGGATATGCTTCAAAGTTTTGTTTTTAGGGAACCTCAATTTGTCTTTTCTATTTATCCAATTTAGAAAATGTCAATAATATTATCAACAACTACAACTTCTTTGCTTCTAACTGGGACCACCTTGCTATGCTCTTTTGACAAACCAACATAATAAAAAATAATGTCATCTCTAATCTATAATTGTGGAGTGACTCCCATTTTACTAATCCCATTGTCAACGAGGCATGGCAGGTCATCCCAGGATTCATCCTATGGGATATTTGTAAGGAGCGTAGCAAGCAAACATTTAAGAATATTTGGGCCTCCACATTACTTATTTATCAAGTTGTCTTAAATAAAATAAGGGAAACAATTTATTCTCTTCCTTGGTCCTCCAAAGATTGGGAATGAAATCAACCTAAAAAAGTAATTCTAACCAAAATAGGTCTCTCCCCCTATTCATCATGGCATGCACCCTCTATCCCCAATTCCTTCCCTTACAACCCTTCCTTTTGGTCTCCTCCTTTAGATGACTTCATCAAACTTAAATTTGACAAGGTCTTGAAAGGAAATCTAGGCCAAGCTACTTATGGTGGAGTCCTTTGTAATGATAATGGGCATATTATACATGTTTATATAGGTTCCATAGGCCTCAACACTAATAATTTTGTTGAAATCTAGGCACTAGAGAAGGGTCTCTCAATTTCTATCCACAAACAAACCAACCAATTTTAGTCTCAGCATAATAGCTCATCCCCTTGACTTGGATTGGAGTGAGGACATTCCAGAATCTATTCAAACTCACTTTCAAAATCTATTTATGGAGGACCTTATCCACAAGGAGGGTTTCGAGGAGCAAACATGCTTGCCCCCTACCTTGATATGATGCTAGCTCACACGAAAGGGGGATATGATTCCCACTATACTTAGTGCATTGCATGCACTCCTGTCATTTCATCAATAATGATACAAAGCCAAAAAAAGGTTAAACGTCATTTGAATATTGCAGGCGACACATGGAGTTACAAGAGGACTCAACATGAGAATTCCATCAAATTGGGAGAGTTAGAGGAAAAATTTAACAATATAGACCATAAGCTGACCATTCTCACTAGGAGATCAACCAACATCTCATTCTCCTTGGATGAGGGTCGTGACCAGCCATCGTGAATTCTTGGAAATTTTTCCCAATAGTTATTATGAATCACTGGTTTTTTGCTTACAACACTAGTAGTCTTTTTTGTCTTCTCATGTTAATGTATGTCATAGTCTAGCACAATCGATATGGTTTTATAAGATTATATTTACAAGATGCTCTAGTTAGATGAGGTCTTAACAACCTTAAGACTTTATAAGAGGACATTCTTAGAAAAATAAAAATTCTTATAATGTAGATATGGATGTAGAAATTCCCACTATAAATCAACATATTATGCAATATACTAAAACACAATACAAGATCTACTTCTACAACACTCTGCAGAAGCTTAATCGAATTGAGCAAGATCAAGAGAACACATATAACTAAGAATGAGAAATCAATCACACATAACACAAAAGAAATAAACTGGGGAAAGCCTCAGCCTAAAACCCCAATCTTTGTATTATCATACAAGTGAAAATCTACAAAAAGAATCAACTCTCAAGCTATCCTGCTCTCTCTGCAAATCAAACAATGCAGCACACAGACTGAATAGACATAGTATATGTCCTCCTGAAGCCCTCCAAGCCTCCTATTTCCTTGCACAGTTTTTCTTGGGGTCCAGTGAAGCCACATGTGTGAATTGGCCTCATCACACTCACTAAACCTGAAGAAGTAATTGCACAATCCTCAAGGAAAGAATTCCTTTTGCATGCAAGGAATATTCACAATGGAATATTCTAGAAACTCATAGTACATTGCCCCTCCATCTAATCTCAACTTGGTCTCTGTCTAAACTGACATGCATGAGTTATTTATGAGAGAATACTCAGGTATCTAAAGTGCAGCAGTTACATGCATGCAAGCATTAACTAACTGAACTTACATTAATTCAACAAACTGTTTGAATTAATCTAACTGGACTTGACTTAGTTAACTGAGCCAACTAATTACAACTCATCCTTATCTCTTTAACTGATGGATAAATTCCACAATTAATGGAGAAACTATTACATGTCCCACATAGACTTCATGTTTGATTTTCCTTAACTAATTAACTCAAGATGAATTAACTAATTATTTTACAAACAGCTGCTAAGATCAAATTCAAATTTTACTTCACTATTTTAGTTTAGGGACTGACTAAAATAGGAAGGCATCGTGAAATGCTATTTATAGAATGCTATTTTTAGCACTTCCATTTTTCCATCCATTGTTGCTAAGATCAACCCTGGTTGAATTGCTATTTATAGTAGTGATATTTTTAGCAATTATATTTTTAGCATTTCTTGTTGCTATTTTCAACACTCCCTCTCAACAAGAAAGGGATTATCAGTAACCCCAATCCTGTCTCTGTGGAACTCAAACTTGCATTTTGACAATGCCTTAGTTAAAATATCTACATCCTATTCCTCGATCTAAACATACAGCAAGAACATGATCCTCTTGACCGCATAGTCTCAAAGATGGTGATACCAGATATCAATGTGCTTGGACTTGTCATGAAAAACTGGATTCTCAGAGAGTTTGATACAACTCTGGTTATCGTAGTAGATCACTGTAGGATCCATCCTCTAACCAAACAATCCCACTAGAATCTTCCACATCCAAATGGCCTCACATGCAGCCTGACTAGAAGCCATGTATTCAGCCACTACTGAGCCAAGTGCAACTAATCTTTGTTTCCTGCTATACCAAGATACTGCAGCTAAACCAAGGTTGAAGATTCCTCCAAAAGTGCTCTTCTGTTCTAATGGACTCCCTACCCAATTCGCATCTATGAAGCCCTGAAGCTTCACTCCCTTTGTTTGTCTGTACCACAATATGAACTGGGATGTGCCTCTGAGGTATCTTAGTACATGCTTCGCTGCCTTCCAAAATAGCTTGGTGGGTTGAACCATAGCCTGACTCAGCTGGTTCACCGCAAAGAAGAAGTCGGGTCGTGTGTTCACCAGATACATAAGTGAACCCACCAGTTGTCGATAAACAATAGTAGCTACTACCTCACCTGAAGAAGCATCCCCTTTCCTCCAGTTCCCAACTAGAGGAGTCTGCATGGGCTTGCACTTCTCCATGTGAAAGCATCTAAGTATCTCATTGGCATACTTGCCTTGAGACACAAATACTTCACCATCTTTCTGCCACACCTTCGTGCCTAGAATGTAGCGCATAAGGCCCATGTCCTTGATTTCAAACTCTCTTGCAAGGTCCTCATTATAAGATTGTATCAGCTGATCATCACTTGTAAAAGTCATATCATCGACATAAAGAACAATGATCAATGGTTTACCTTCTACCATGATGTGGTAAAGGTTCGCATCTGCTTCACTCTTGGTGAAGCCCAAACTGGTGAAATAGCTATCGATCGTAGTGTACCAAGCACGGGGTGCTTGCTTCAACCCATACAAAGCCCTCTTGAGTCTGCACACATGCAACTCATGATTGAAGGTCTTGAAACCCTCTGGCTGCTTAATGTACATCTCCTCCTCAATCTTCCCATTGAGGAATGTTGTCTCCACATCCATCTGATAGATCTTCCACCCCATCTAAGCTGATAGTGCCAATATCGATCTAACCGATGAGTACCTTGCCTCGGGAGCAAAGGTCTCATTGTAGTTTATCCCCTCGACCTATAAGAAACCTCGAGCAACAAACCTTGCCTTATGTTTCTCAACACTGCCATCACCTGCCTACTTTACCTTGTAAAGCCATCTAGAGCTCATCGCCCATCTCAATTCACATATGGAGATCCCTCTCTTCCAAGGTACTGAAATAATTCTTGTCACCTGACATGTGGAATGAAGCTCCACTGTCCAAGTACCACACACATCCCACCATGGATGAAACCATGCATGCAATAAGTGAGAAATCTAGCTCAAACTGTGAGGCCAGTGCCTCACCATCAGATCCCTTTGAGGAACCCTTCTTGGATTTCTTTTGTGGACAATTTGTAGCATAATGGGCCACTTCATGACAATGAAAGCATCACACGTTTGATTTTTCAATCTTCTTCCCACCATGGGAAATCTTAATTTTTAATTTATGAATAATATTAAGCATATACTAAAATATTCTATGAAAGTTAAATACCTAACATTTATCTATCTAATAGTTATTGATAATTATATTAAAATTATAAAACCCCATTCTAAAATATTAAAGTATTACAAACCATAATCCAAAATAAACTTGATAAAATTAAAAAAACATTATCATTAACCAAATTTAAAATAATCATTTTAAGAAATAAACTTATCAACTCTTAGACGTCTTAATGGTGAAATCACCCCTCACATTCAGCTATTATATATATATGATGATGATGGTGGTGGTGGTGATTAACGTCCACTAAGACCAATGTGATCTATCGCACCTCAAGAAAAAAGACTCTAATTACCATTTTTCAAAATCTTTTTTCTGTAATCATATATATACATCATTATCAATATTTTAATTTATTTATATATTATATATATATATTATTATTATTTATTATATTATATATATTATTATTAATTAAATATTACTAATTTCAAAATTGAAAGATATATGAAAAATATAATTTAAATAAAATTTATTAAATATAATAGTTAAGTTTATATTTTCTTGAAATTCTATATTCTGAATTTTATATCTTAAATCATGCAATACATTTTAGAGTTATGATGTTTTATTATATATTATTTAAAAATTAAATATTTTAAGTATATAGGTTATAGAGTATATTTTTTTAAAAATAATTATTAGCCAGAGAATAAGATTACATTTAGTGCTAAATGTTACATTAAGAAGTCTTTCGTAACACTTTTTTAATATATGGTTTACATTGATGTAATTGATTATTATGTTCTTATTTTTTATATTTTATTAATCTTATCTATATCTTTAATTATATATATATAATTTTTTTTATTAAAAATGATTTTTAAATATATTTAAAGTATCTTTTTTATTTTATTTTTTTATTCATTTTCGTATAATTATTTTGTATTATCTTTTATTTTTATTATTAATATATAAATATTTTCTATTTTTTGGTTTTTTATTTTTATTTTTATTTTCTAACGTTCATGTTGACTATCATTACTATAATAATACTAATAGTAATAGTCTAGATATCTATACTTTTGGGTTAATTTTGCTTATGGGGTTATGGATGTAATGAGATTCTGTTTTGTAAAATCTATTCTTTCTATTCTATTTGTATCTCAAGGCCAATAAATCCGATAGGAGTGAGGCCAATTTTGGACTCTCTCATAACTCCTCACAATGTAATATTCTCATGATATAATAAAAATGGTCGACTTACCAGTAATAATAAGAAAGAAAGAAAGAAAGAAATTTAAAATTAAAATTTTGACTATTAGGATTTAGTCTTTGCATCTCTATTATTTATTGGTTCTCTACTTCATGCTATCCATCTATGTCCTCACGATGAATCATAGTAAGTTGTTCCAATCACATCTACATTAAATTTGATATGTGATTTCTCTATAAAGTATTTTTATAAATCATGAATCACAAAAGCCTGCATTCTCAAATAAATTACTCTCACTTTTGTTGTTTGTAACTTGAAAATTTATTATCATTATTTAGAAATAAATAAGGGATCCCTTTTGTAAAAGAATAATAATTAGAGTGGAAGTTAGTGGGTTTAATTCCTCCTCCACCCAAGTTTTATTTTCCGGAGACATGTTAGGCCATGTGGCAAAATTTTGTACAAAATGAACATCCATGTTGACAAAAAAATCCTTTAAGCCCAAAAGACTTATCTTGGGTCTTGCAAAAATGAATCCTCTAAAGTTACTGATTCACCAGCTTCCCAACTATTAAATATGCATTCACTTGATTTAATTTCTTTAAATATTTTCTTTTTTCTTACTAGAAAAATGGATCACTTGGCATGTCTTGTACTTATGTGACATATGGGGACATGGCCACATGGCCACAAGTAAACTCAGGAAATTTGAACTTAAACTCTCATGATACGTAAAACATAAAACTTCATTTTTATGGTAATTGTCAATTGAGATGCTCCATGAAGCTTTTTTTTTTAATATTGAATTAAAATACATATATATTATTATATTTTTATAGCTTATTTATAAATAATAACGATTTTTCTTATTATTTATTTTTAATTTTTTATAAATGCATATTTGATGAGTTTTTTTTGTTTTTTGAATTTGGCTTGGTCAATTCTGAAAATACTATGGTGAAAGAGTTTGTCACTTTCTACACTAATAAGATTGAAAGCAAAAACCACTCTCTTAACTTGTCCATCTTATACTCACATTAAATTTAATTTTCAAAATATTTATCAAACTATTAGCATTTTTGAACTTTTAAGTCTACAAAATTATGATGATTTTAGACCTTTTAAATCATCAAAACTATGGCAATCTTGGAACTTTTCCCTAATACTTTTTGAACATTGAAATAAATAACTGAAAATTTCCAAATAATTTTTTACCTTCTTAAAATTTTGATATCTATACTATATCACATTTTTATAATAAATATTGAATTTGAAATCAT
>APFE030220639.1:0-16331 GCA_000404065.3 Pinus taeda
TTTATATAGCAGCCACTAATTTGAATTAATCAACCAAAGGCTCATGTTGATGCAATAAAGAACCAGAATTTCATCAATGGTTGCCTGATCAGCAAGCTGTGCTTCTGGGAATTTCTTTAAATCTGCAAGTCATTTAAAACAAAATCCACGCAAACCTATATATACGATTTATTCTGTGTCCCTCAAAGTGATTTTCACATATTCTGCGTTCATTTTGGCTGAAACATTCAGAGGGTTACTTAGATCCGGTCATGGGGATTCGGAAGGTGGGGAATTTGATGGATGAAATGAAGAAAAATCCTGCATCTAGTGATCAATGCTTTGCGAGAAGGGTTATCAGTCGTAAGTGCAAAATAGAGGAGGTGGAACCAGGGAAATTACTTTGAGTCACGCTATCACTCCATAAACAAATTTACAAAACAAAAAACTCGTTATTACTCCAAAAAAAAAAATAATACCCTTATTACTCCAATTAGAAAATATTATAAAAAAAATTCTACTTATTTCTCTAAATTCCTCCCAATCTGCCATAAAGAACTTCCTTATCTCTCCAAATATGATTTCATGTACAAATCACAATTAAAAAAAAAACAATTATAATGTGAACAATTTGCTTCAATGATATATTGCAAAAACCTGGTTTCAACGCTTTCAATTGCAGATTGCGACGTTGGTTTCAGCACTGGCATCACTGAATCTATATTTCAGAAAACGTTGTTCCAACACATTGGGATGAACGATGCTGTCAAACACTGATTTTAAAGCTGCTTTCAAACACTGTCAAACACATTTAACACTGGTTTTGCAGAATCAATGTTAGAATCCACTTCAGAAAATTTCTGTTAAACACATTTAATGCTGGTTTTGCAGAATCCACTTCTGTCAAACACATTTAACGCTGGTTTTGATATTTTAAAATGCTGTTTGGAATGTAAAATGTTTGAATCGGTGTTTGAATGCTGGTTCTTATTGCTGGAGGACGCTGGTTCAAATGCCAGACCACAAAACGCTGAATCGATGCCAGACCACTTATAAACCATGTATAAATCGATGCTAGAATGCTCAACGCAAGGGATTTGAGCATAAATTGATGCCAGAATGCCAGAATGAACTCGAAGATTTGGAAACAACAACTAAATATTATGATATAGAAATATTAGAAATTGATTGGAATGGCAGAATCGATGTAAACCACTCTCATGAAAATGCAGAATCGATTTGAATGTTTTGAAAGGACTTTAAAAACAATTAAAATATACAACACTATCCCTTTTTTTGTTTTTATTCACTCAAACAATTTGAAAAAGTCACATAGATTTGCATTTGCTTCTTTAAAAAATGATTTTAGAATTTGCAGATCTAAAATCAATAAAAAAAAAAAAATTGAAAATTGCATACCAATCTTTTGCTGATCACTTCAACAGAGTTTTCCAAAAACTTGTAGAGTTGGAATCTCCTTCTCAAATCAACTGCAACATTACTGGGGCTCTGATACCACAATAATGGCAGAAGTGTCCTCAGACATGTAATTTTATTAATCAGAAAAAATAATTACATAATTGATTTTGCAAGAGTTTACACCTGAACATCCAAACACTCTTGCAATGAGCTATTTATATGCTCCATGTCCTAACTACCTCTAATTATGGATCACTTATTAAATAACAAGTGTCCATTTACAATAAATGCTATTCAAACCATCTAGCTAACAAATCTCCTAAAATAGAGCCTAAGATACGACACTTTTGGAGAGTCATATCTTGTTACAAAAATACACTAATTCTAAATGTCTTCATTAAATAATTAAACTTTCTAGAATAATAATTATTAATTTAATATCTTAATTAACAATTATTTTATTCCAATTTTATAACCTATGATGAAATTATATTTTTGGATCATCTAACAAATAACACAATCATTGGTGATTCACTGGAAGAACCAGTTATCTCTGATGAGTGAAAATGAAGTTTCAAAAATTAAGTAAAAGTAATTTAGTAAGGGGAAACTACTTTTTGAAACATTAGATAAATATAATTACTCTAATCATAAAAACCCATTAAATTGAAATTTTCTTAGAAAAACTCTCATAAATGAAAATACATATTTATCCATTTCAGTCATTAATTAATTATAAAGATAGAGTAGGGGGCCTTTTACAACTTAGCTTTTTGATGTACTCATTTGTCACAGGTAGAGCCTTTTAACCATTAATGTTTCAGTATCCCATCCAATTAAGAGCACAAAAGTTAAATGTAAATTCATAAAAAAATAAATAAAAAAATAAATAATAATAATAATAAATTAAATCCATTGTCCTAGTTTGGTGGCCAAATAATGACAATTTCATTCACTAGTAGTAATTAAACTAAACAAATCAGCTCCTGATGAGTGTTGGCTTATTGGGGCCTGAACGAGGTTCAGAGTTGATTTAGCCAAACAAATCCCGGTACTACTAGCCCTTTCGGCAATAGTCTGCAGAGTGCAGACTGAGGTCTCACCTGAAGTAGTATGGGAGGGTGCTAGAATCAGGTTTCCTCACCCTGGAGATGTCTGATGAGTTCAAGTGGTCGGCGGTTCGACCCTGCGTGCACATTGCTATGCGCACTTACCTGTGTTTCGCAGCATGAGATGCTGCCTTTGCGCAACCCTACTCGAGGGCTGAACACTGATATTACCCAAGTCTTACGAGTGTTCCATGTTAGTTGATTATTTTAACCTATTTGTGAGCTTTAAGTTATACTTTAACAATATAAATCATTCATACATGTGCACGCAGTAAACAAACAGTATATTTTCACTTTTAGATCAAAACATGCATTAATCCAGGAACAGATACATAGAGTAATGCCAAACTTCTCTTTATTAATATCTTCTTTATTTACAGACTCGACTTTGCCCTGCGCATTCAGCTGCAGGGGTCCGCGTACTCAGTTGCGGACTACTAGGCCTCTGTGCACTCAGCTGCAGAGCCTTCTCCTACTCTACTACCCAAGACACCCATAGCTACTCAGACTCTTTCTTCGCTTCGCTATTCTTCTATGCCATTCTATTCTCCATTCCTTCTTGATCCAAATGGATCATCGAAACACACTCTGTCTTCAATACCTAAAGAAAATCATGCCAAAACCATGGAAAAATCGCGTAAGGAAGCCTTTCAAACCACTATCGGGAGGCAAAAAAACCCGTGAAATCAATGGAAAAATAGAGTATTGGAGGCAGAATTGGTGATGCACAATGGCCGTTAGATCTAGCTGATCAACGGTCCAGACCTGAGCGACGGATCACAATCGGCGGTGACCTTGGGCAGGGATCTGTGGGATCCACATAGGAGATGCGACAACAATCAACAGTTATTGGCGCAGAGCTCATAAAAGTTGCGACGACGATTGGTGGAGTTAATATGGACCATTGGTCAAGCGCATAGATCGATGGCCCATATTACATCACCGGATCGCTATCGGGGATTGTAGAAGCGCTTACAACAACCCAGAGATTATTGCGATGAGCGATTGTGATATCGCAATCGACGCAGCCTAACGGAGTGGGGTTATGGTACATGCATACATGCGATCCAATGGACCGGACTTGATGAATACTATAAGTCATATTACATGGATCTTAAGATCCACCAAGCATCATTTTTATTGTATTTCGCAGTTTTGTTTTTTAAATGAAATGCGAAGGGGAAAGCACCAATGCAATACGCCAGACCCGAAAGGGTACCTTAAGGCCATAACATATAATTTCAAGTTCGGGGAAAGCCATCCCTAATGCATTATCGTAGTTCTTAATACATTTATGAAACACAAGGGACAAAGCCATTGCGATTTGCGACAACAACCAATAGGCGGACCCGATGGGAGGATAGGGAGGATTTAAGGACTTTTGAAGTCTGAGATATTGAGTTTTGGCGGATTTTCTTTGTGAAAACACATTTTCACTATGAAAGTAGAGTGCGGTTG
Organism: Pinus taeda; assembly: GCA_000404065.3. Classification (NCBI taxonomy): domain Eukaryota; kingdom Viridiplantae; phylum Streptophyta; class Pinopsida; order Pinales; family Pinaceae; genus Pinus; species Pinus taeda. The sequence goes on from APFE030220639.1 coordinate 3,966, forward strand.
TTTTAGGAGTTTCAGAGGCCTGAGGCACTCTAGCATTACAGAATGGGTGGCCACCTCCTCTCCATGCATTAAGCAATGATTGTATAATGTCAGTAGAGGGATTCAAAGCATGCAGAGGTCGAGGAGACCAAGAGACAGGAACCTAAAGCAAACAACAAGCATTGGTTTTAAAGCCACATACAGAGAACGCAGCAAGAGAGGCAGTAGTGCAGGCAAATGCCGAGACAGAGTTAGCATAGAGATAAAGAGCACTGAGGGAGTCTGTTTACTCATAGAAAACTTGAGAGGTTCAAGTAAAGCTCTTATTATTGTATTATGTTGTGCGTGAGACTCAAATTGAGCTTACTGTTGTAAATTGGAACTCTGCTTGAAGACATAATAGAGAGGCCACCACTGAAGGCTAGACCAGGAGATGTAGCCCAGGAGTATTAAGTGAACTCCTCATTAAATTTGTTGTGTCATGTGTTGTCTACTATGTTTTGTTTACTTCTTCATTGTTTGTGCATTTCACAATCTTATCGATCCAATGCTTAAAATGACATAGACAAATCCATGCATGTAAGTCTGTAATACCTTATCATTGTCTTAGATCTCATTATCAGATCAAATGGTATCAAAGCTTTAGGTTGCTAAGGTTAGACAAGCTTGTGCTAGACTGTTAGTGAATGATAACTAGGTCAAAGCTTAAATTAGGAGAAGGAGAACTAGTTGAAACTAACCCACAAATTGGTAGAGTCCATCCTAGGAGGAAAATGGCAGAAGAAATTCCCTTGGAATTAGACTCTCAGTTCATGGACAGTTTCATGACCATGAGAGCCATGGTAGAAGATATGTATAGAGAATTTAAGAAAGGTAGAAGTGAAGATTCTTCAACTTCCAAACAAGACAAAGGAACAAAAGAATATCTTCTAGATGACCATTCTGAAGGCAAAAGGAAAGGAAAAGAGGCTCCTCTATCCACACCTCCTGATAGCCCTAAAAATACAAAGAAGAAAACATCTTTGATTAAATTAGATGTTAAATTTGATTTGCCAATATATGATGGAGAGTTAAATGCATAGAAGCTAGATAATTGGATTAGATAGATTGATGTCTATTGTTGATTGCAGAGCATTGATTCAGACAAAAGTAAAATTCAACTTGCCAGCCTATGCCTTGGAGGAACTGTCTTAGTATGGTAGGAAGGCAGGACTCAAGCTGACTTGAAGAAGCATGGTAAAACTCTTTCTGTCTAGAGTGAATTTGTTTTTGCAATTAAAAAACAATTCTATCCTCTAGCTTATATGTAGCAAGATATGACGAGTTGGCAAACTCTTTGCCAATTAAAAGGGAAAAGTATAGAAAGTTACACCCAAGAATTTAGGAAAAGAACTTTGATTCTAGGCGTTTCTTTAGACTCACCTGAAAATTTACTGAAGTATATAGGTGGTCTACATAGTTATTTGAGGCACATCTTTCTCATGTTTAACCCTATTAGCATAGATGAGGTATCTATTCAAGCTACCCATCTAGATGTTAGAGGCAAGAATGTGAACCCAGAGATTGGGGGATCATCAAAACCCACTGTAAGCAAGAACAGGGAAAAGAGGAAGTAGAAATGGAAAGAGAGGAAGGAAAATACTATACAAAAGGCCAAACCTTCATGCACTCACTGCAAGAAGGATGGACATGATGATGAACATTGTTGGTCTTTGCATCCGAAGCTGAAACCCAATAAGTTTGATGGCAAGAAGAAGAAGATTGTTAATGCCATACAAAAAGATTTGGGGTCAGACTCAAGTGATGAAACAACAATTGCAGCCACAGATTTTAAAGGTAAAAATTTTGAAGCATCTACTAGTAATTCTGCACAAACTATTGATAGTGAAGAAAATGAGAGGAAAAGACACGAGCTTTTTCATATTAGAGTTATTTCCAAGCATAAAAAAATTGATACCTTGTTTGATAGTGGCTCACAAGTAAACTTAATTTCTCAAGCAATTGTAAAGAAGTTGGGATTACTAACCACACCTCACAAGAAGCCATATCCATTGGGTTGGGTATGTGATAAAGCAAAGCTACAAGTGACTAGACAATGTAAACTTATGTTTTCTTTTGGGTCAACATTTGTAGATGAGGTTGAGTTAGATATCGTTCCCTTGGATATATGTGGAATTGTTTTAGGAAGTCCTTACTTGTATGATAGAAAAACCATTTTATATAGAGCTGAAAATAAGTATCAAGTTGTTAAAGATGGAATCGAATATATTGTAAGAGCTCATAAACTCAAGAATAATTATACTCTCATAAACTCAGGGCAGATGAAAAGAATTGTAAATTCATGCAACCAATTTTTACTGATAGTTGTAAAGGAAAAGAAACTTGATAAAACCAATGTATTTAAAGGCTGTGATGCTAAACAACAAGTTGATTTAGAAAAAGTTGTTTTAGAATATGATATCTTATTTCAAGAACCTAAAGGTCTGCCACCCAAAAGGGAAATTGTACATGCTATTAGTTTGCAGCAAGATGCTCCATTGCCTAACATCGGAATGTATAGGTTATCCACTTTAGAGAATGCAAAAATCAAGAAGTAGGTACAGGAGTTGCTCGAGAAAGGGTTCATAAGACCAAGCACATCACCATGTGGATCCCCAATAGTGTTGGTGAGAAAGAAGGATGGTTCGTGGAGGATGTGCATTGATTACCAAGCACTGAATAAAATAACGATCAAGAATCGTTATCCCCTTTCTCGCATTGATGATCTATTGGATTAGCTGAAAGAGGCTATTTACTTTTCCAAGTTGGACCTACGTAGTGGGTACCATCAGGTTAGAGTAGCAAAGCAAGATGAGTGGAAGACTGCTTTGAAAACAAAGCAAGGGTTGTGTGAATGGCTAGTTATGCCTTTTGGTTTAACTAATGCTCCTGCCACTTTCATGAGAGTAATGAATGATGTACTCAAGCCTTTTATTGATGATTTTGTAATTGTATATCTAGATGAAATTCTTGTATTCAGTAAAACATGGGAAGAACATTTAAAGCATGTAAAGCAAACTCTAGATGTTTTGAAACAAGAAAATATCTTTGTTAAATTATCAAAATGTGAATTTGATAAAACATCTTTGAATTATTTGGGTCATATTGTAGGGGGTGGTGAACTGAAAATAGATCCCTCTAAGGTTGCCGTCATTGTAAACTAGCCTAAACCCAAGTATGCTACATAAGTTAGAAGCTTCCTAGGCGCAAAACAATATTGGAGAAAGTCTATTGCTAAGTTTTCCTTAATTTCAGCTCCCTTAGATGCTTTGACAAGATTGAACAAGGTGTTTCAATGGGGAGGCAAACAACAGAAAGCCTTTGACACCTTGAAAGAAAAAAATGAGTACATCACCGTACTAGCATTGCCAAATCTTCAACAACCATTTGAGATCGAAACATATGCCAGTGATTATGCCATGGGAGCAGTGTTGATTCAACATGGTAAACCCATATGCTACCATTCTGAGACTTTTAATTCTACAGTAGTTAATTATCCTACATATGATAAATAATTGTATGCATTAGTTCAAAGGGTGAAGAAGTGGAAACATTACTTAATGGGCAAAGAAACAATAATACATATTGATCATTAGCCACTTCAGTACTTGCACTCACAAACTAAATTGCAGCAGTCAAGACACTATAGGTGGATGGCTTTCCTATAGCAGTTTCATTTAGTCATCAGATATAAAAAGGGCATACACAATAAAGTTGCAGATATGTTGTCTAGACCAATCATAAATGCATCTACTATACTTAAGCATAACTTAGTAATGCATGAAAGCTATATTGAACAATATGCTCAAAATATAGACTTTAAAGATGTATATGCAGCTTTAAGTAATGGCAAAAAGGTAGAAGAATTGGATTACTATATTAAGGACCGACTCCTGTATCATTTGGGAAAGCTATGCATTCCACAAACAGAGAGAATCAACATAATTAGGGAGGCACATACTTCCTTGATGTCAGGTCATTTTGGTGTAAGTAAAATAGTTGCACAGCTACAAAGATACTGCTATTGGCCAAAAATGAATGAAACAATTTCTAGATATGTAAGAGGGTGTACCATGTGTGCTAAAATCAAGCCCAACAATAGAAAACTAGGCTTGTACACTCCACTACCAATTCCTTCCCGTCCTTGGGAAAGTGTTTCCATGGACTTTGTTGGGGGATTTCCAAAATCTAGAAAGGGACATGACTATTTAAATGTTATTGTGGACAGGTTCAGCAAAATGTGTATTTTAATACCTTGTAAAAATCAGATTATAGCTAAACAAATAGTGAAATTGTTCTTTCAGCATGTCTGGGTGCATTTTGGGTTACCCACTTCCATAGTATCTTATTGAGACTCCCGGTTTGTTGGGAAGTTTTGGTCAATTCTGTGGGAATTAATGGACAACAGACTGAAGAAAAGCACAACATTTCATCCACAGACAGATGGCCAAACAGAGGTAGTCAACAGGACAGTGATCCAGTTGCTCAGGGGTTATTGCAGCAAGCATCCCAAGCTTTGGGATGAACACTTATGTTATGTGCAACATGGTTACAACCATGCTAAACATTCTTCTACACAGAGATCTCCTTTTGAAACATGTTTTAGTTTCATACCAAGGTCTCCCTTGGATTTTGTCTTTGAAAAAGACATAGAAATTGTTGGACACAATAATGTGGATAAAGTAACCAGATTCATTGAACAGATCCAAGAAATTCACCAGATAGTGCAGGAACAACTAGAAAAGAGCCAAGACAAATATAAGGCAAGGCATGATAAACACCGGGAGCAGCACAAATTCCAAGTTGGCGATCAAGTTTGGCTGTATATCAGCAAGGACAGAATGCAAGGTGAAGGAAAGAAGTTGAAGCCAATAAGCAATGGGCCTTTTAAGGTACTTGAGAAAATTGGTGAGAACTCTTTCCACCTTGATCTGCTAGCATACATGCACATCTATTCAGTAGTAAATGCAGAAAATTTAAGACTATTTGAACCTTATTTAAATGAAGATCCTGAAGAGCAAAGTCAATTGCATTCCATTGATGATATGTTTCCTAAATACCACAATGAGTTGCAGGAAGATACAGTTCTAGATAGGAAGGTGAGGACAACACACAGAGGGGACGTGGAGTACCTTAAAATTGGACTGAAAGGTTAAAAGCCCAACAAGTGCAAAATGGATAGAAATTGGGCAAGTGAGGCAGCTATATCCTCACTTAAACAATGCTTAAAAACCAACTTTTGGTGGTCCAACAGCCTTTTCAATGGGAAGGCGTGATCCAAATGGATCCAAGAAACACTCCTTGTCTTCAAAACTTAAATAAAATCATGCCAAAACCAAGGAAAATCGCATAAGGAAGCCTTTCAAACCACTATCAGAAGGAAAAAACATGTTAAATCATTGGAAAAACAAAGTATCAAAGGCAAAATTGGTGATGTACAGTGGCTGTCAGATCTGAGCGGCGGATCACAATTGGCGGTGACCTTCAGCAGGGATCAGTGGGATCCACATAGGAGATGCGACAACGATCAGCGGTTATCGGCGCAGAGCTCATGAAAGTTGTGATGGTGATTGGCGGAGTTAATATGGATTTTCGATCAACCACACAGATCGATGACCCATATTACATCGCCAGATTGCTATCGGGGATTGCAGAAGTGCTTACAATGGCCCAGGGATTATTGTGATGAGTGATTGCGATATCACAAGCGGAGCAGCCTAACAGAGTGGGTTTATGGTACATGCATACATGCGATCCAATGGACTGGACCCGATGAATATTATAAGTCATATCACATGGATCATGAGATCCGCCAAGCATAATTTTTAATGTATTTCGCAGTTTCATTTGTTAAACGAAATGCGAAGGGGAAAGCGCCAATGCAATATGCCAAACCCAAAAGGGTACCTTAATGCCATTACATATCATTTCAAGTCTGGGGAAAGCCATCCCTAATGAATTATCGCAGTTCTTAATACATTTATGAAACACAAGGGACAAATCCATTGCAATTTGTGACAATGACCAATAGGCAGACCCGATGGGAGGATAGGGAGGATTTAAGGACTTTTGAAGTTCGAGATATTGAGTTTTGGCGGATTTTCTCTGTGAAAATACATTTTCACTATGAAAGCAGATTGCGGTTGTTTCAGGAGTTTTAGAGGCCCAAGGCACTATGGCATTACAGAATGGGTGACCACCTCCTCTCCATGCATTAAGCAATGATTGTACAACGTTGGCAGAGGGATTCAAAGTGTGCAGAGGTCGGGGAGACCAAGAGGTTGGAACCTGAAGCGAATAGGCAGCATTGTCTTTAAAGCCACAGACAAAGAACACAGCAAGAGAGGCAGTAGTGCAGGCAAATGCCGAGACAAAGTTAGCACAGAGACAGAGAGCACTGAGGGAGTCTGTGTACTCATAGAAAACTTGAGAGGTTCAAGTAAAGCTCTTATTATTTTATTATGTTATGTGTGAGGTTCAAATTGAGCTCACTGTTGTAAAAAGAACTCTGCTTGAAGACATAATAGAGAGGCCACCACTGAAGGCTGGACCAGGAGATGTAGCCCAAGAGTATTGGGTGAACTCCTCATTAAATTTGTTGTCATGTGTTGTCTATTATTTTTTGTTTATTGCTTCATTGTTTGTGCATTTCACAATCTTATCGATCCATTGCTTAAAATGACATAGATAAATCCATACACATAAGTCTATAATACCTTATCATTGTCTTAGATCTCATTATCAGATCAATTCTATTTTACATTTAGAGCCTCACTTTATTTATACAATCCCATGGTATGTGGACCATGGGTAGGCTGACATTACATCCAAAACTAGGGTGGACAACCCTATGACTCTAACATACTTCCGCGCCAACAATTTGCGAGGCTTTACAACATCATTCGGTCAAAACATGGGCTTTGAGCCCCAAAACATGCCTTGGGGAGGAATTCCATGCCCAACAATGAGACCCCTAGTCTTACGATTGAAACAATTATAAGCCACTACCCTGATTTGGTGTTTAGTATTGGTAATGTTAGTTTTATTATTTCCCTATGATCATGGTAAGCAGGCTCGTGATGAGACCTCTTATCTTTTTAGATTTATTATATTTTAGAATTACATTCTAAAAATTATGTTTTAATGGATAGGGAGAATCATTGTTCTGGATGACAAATTAGAGTTGAAGTTGCTAGGTTGTAAGACAGTCTTTACTTTTTAAAGATAAACTTTCTTGACTGATATTAGAATAAAAGGATCTTATTATTTTTAGGTTTAAAATATTTTATTATTTTAATGGAAAATATTTTTAGAGTTCTATAATTTTTATCTAATTTTCAACTTTCATACCACTTCGTGAAAAATACCTACTTTCAAATTGAAAAATCATGAACTGATTTTAAGAGATATTGATGAAAGCCCAAGGGTATGTCATTTAACATTATTATCTAAAAGAAAAAGTAAATGTGATATGATAATTGAATTCTCAAGATATGACCATTCACAATTATGTTGGTAAAATCACCAAAACCAAATCTAAAAGGAAAACTTTACAAAATTGTTTATACAAATTTCTTAACAAAAGAGGAAAAAGATAATGAAGAAAACATTCCTTCTTATGTCAAAATCTAGATAAATCAAATTTAAAAAGTTAAAAGCATTTAGTGATAATTCAGTTTGAATGAGGAAATTTTCTATTTATTTATCCTTTTCAAAAGCAAAACATGTAAAAAGTGTTTTAATTGTTTTCTCATCAAAGTAATACTTTTGAAGAAATATATTAAGGTTTAAAACTTCCCCATTTTAGTTGATTCGATGAAAATTGTTACTACTTCTTTGAGCTTGCAATTTTGATCTGGTGAAGGTGTGAAAATTTTTGTGAAGAGCTACAAAAGACAGTTACATATCAGAAGAAAATAAGAAAACAAAACTAAATCTAAAAAAGTAAAGAAATGAATGAAAGTGAGTATATGTGTTATATACCTAGGGGGGATAATATGGGGTACCAAGGGAGGTACCCAAGGTAATAATGTAATAATGGGATGGGGCATAGTAATAAATAAGGGGGTTAACCCATGTCATGTAAGGGACCACAAGTAGTTAATACTAATGTAATGGGCCCATGGTATTAGTTGATGGTATGAGTAAACCATGGTAATGATGCATGGTATTGTATGTATGAGGCCTATATAGAGGCTAGAGACTCCACATGGAGAGATATGAAGAGAAGTATTCTTGTATGAACAAGCATATGGTTTGTGGAGTATTCTCCTTCCTTAAGGAGTGAATGTATGGTGTTGCCCTACCTTAAGGGTTTTGATAATAAAGAAGCATTTCATTCTATTTCTATCTTTTTATTCTTGGGTTATTTCTATTATCATAATATTTCCGGTTTAGATGTACAACAAGTGGTATCAGAGCACTTTCTTGGGCACAAAAGTGGAGAATTTTTTTTTCATTTTTGCAGGATTTCAGGGGCGGCGAGTTTGAAGATCATATATGTACATTTTGGTGTCAGATCTGCAAAATCTAATTGTAGATCTAGATTCTATGTGAAAAAATAACCGATTAAAAAAAAAAAATCGGCTGAATCGGAGTCCGGATGAAGGAGATATCGCTGATTTAAAATCAGTGGGCTTGCAGACAATTTTTCAGGGCAGCGAATTTGCGGCGCAGATCTAGACGTCCTAGTGCCAGATCTACAAAATCTAATTATAGATCTGAATTTTTTGAGAAAAAATTCCCAATTAAAAAAAAAAATCAGTCGAATCGGAGTCCAGATGAGGGAGATATCGCTGATTTAAAATCAATTCTTTTTTGCAGAAATTTTGGTGACGGCGGGAGAGTAGCAGCGCAGATATGGAATTATAGTGCCTAGATTAGGATTTCTATCACATGGGCAGATGCAGAAAGATTGTTCCATTTCTAAAAATAGGTCATAATAAGGATTCTGAGCAATATTGATGAAACTGTGACAATTTCAAATTTTCGACAATTTTTTTTTTTTTTTTTTTTTTTTTTTGTGATGGTGTACCTAGATCAGAAATTGAAGGCCTTGTATAAATTTGATGGCTCTCATCCAGCCAAATGGCTAGCACAAATGGAGAAATATTTCGAATTGGATCACGTCTATGATGATTACAATCAGCTTAAGATGGGGAGCATGTACTTAGACTATGAAATACGACAATGGTACCAAGGGAATCAACGTGGCTATGGAAGGTTCTTGACTTGGGACGCCTTCAGAAAAGCTCTTATGGACCAATTTGACTGTAAAATTTTTGTGGATAAGCTCACACAGACAGACACACAGTCTAGTAAAAACTTTATTTTTACAGGAAAGAAGGAAACAAAAGAACCTAAAAGATTATTTTCTGCTGGTATCTCCTTATTACAGGTTCATGGATTGATTCAGAAGGAGAAAATCATTGTGTCTATAAATCCGAGTTGCAAGCAAAATCTCATAAATGTCAACTTGGGGAGTGTGTTGAGCTATGGAAAAGGTATGAATTTGACAATTATTTCCTTATCTTTTCCCTTAATCATATCTCCTTTATATTTAAAGATGGTAATATATCAAGGAATTATAGCGAAAACAAGGGAGTTATTAATTATTGCAATTTAGTTAATTATTGTCTTTTTCCATGCAGGAAAGAGAAGAAATGGAAAATTACCATTCTGGAGGAAAAGACAAAACAGAGTAATTGTTGTTCCTTCACCAGGAAGCCGTATCCAGATAACCAAATCAAGATTGGAGTGCACAGTTAAGGATAAGAACAGAAAATATCACAACATCAGCGCAAAAAGGCAAAGAGTTGACTGGAGTAAGAGGATTGAGCGGATCCCTCAGGTACAAGAGATCCTAAGGGATCATTGTTTCAAAGCCTATCTGTTATTCCTGTTTTATCCACCTGGCCATTATAAAAAGGGACAGTGCCTGTAAAGATGGGGGATCATTCATCAGCATTATTCAAAACTTACTATTGTATTTTCACTTTGATCATTGACTCTCGTTGATTAAAACATAGTATGATTGGCTGTAAACATTTTCGCATATGATTAATACATAAGTCAGTTGTTGTTCCATTCTTTTATACTGAAGTAGTCCAGTGGTGCTTCACTAGCGGCTAAGGGCCTGGGCCTCGTGGATCCACTTGTTATTTTGTACCATTCATTTATGTTGGTAGTTGTGTGATGGTTTGGTTTGATTTTCACATTGCTTTACTATTCCTTGTTTTGAGAATTTATGAATTGTTTTATTATATATGTTGTAACTGAATTACGTTGCCATTCCTTCTCATCATAATAATATTATTATTTTCTGCAACTATATTGTTATGTTGTTCATTTCAATTACAGAGCTTTGTTGTTCATTCCAGTAAACTGACTTTATTGTTCATTACAGGTTCATAAGTTCTGTTGTTCATTTTTACTAAATAGCATTGTTGTTCATTTCCTTTCTGTGATTGTTTGGTTTTGACTTTCAGCATTGTTACAGTTAGCATATTTATCCCATTTCTATTAGCAGCATTATTGATTTAATTCATTGTCATTTGGTGTGGAGTGTGAGATCAACAACTGTAAAGGACATTGGCTATTACTGTCAAAGTTCTCAGATTAAGGATCTTATTTATGTTTGATTTCATTTACATCAGTTAAAAGAGGACAGAGTTATTGCTACTGCATCCTTCATTGATAATTGTTGTTAATTTCCTAAGTGAATGATTTAGTTTCAGAGCATTGAGTTTTTTTTTGTTGGGTCCCTATAATACAAATGATTACCCCATTACTATTGTAGTTGTATCCCTTATTAATATTGTTGTGCCCCTATTGTCCCTATACCGTTATTACTGTGCCGCATAGAATCCCTCTATTATTATTTTTGTGGCTTTATATTATTATTGTTAGGTCGGTTGGGTTATATTGTGACTCCTTAGACTCCTATATATAGAAAGGAGGTTTTGTCATTTGAATCATCAAAGAATTTTTCATTTATGTGATGTAAAGGAGGTTTCCCCCTTGAAGAGGCTAAATTCTAAGGCGTTGATCTATCTTTTCTATCTTTTTCTTGAGCTGGTTTCATAAAATTTGGTATCAGAGGTTTGGATTCTAGGGTTTCACTGCTCCAAATAGGTCATCGTGGAATTTTCGCTATAACTTGTTTTCTGCGATGTTTCAGAAGCTAAAAAAAAAAACCCATTTGAGAAGAAAGTGTGTTGAACCTCGGATCTAAATTTTAGAGCTTTTTGCACTATGTTTGTGGAGATATGATCTGAGGAAGTTGGTCTTTTTGCAGTCTCCTGAATTACATTCCAAATAGGTGACCTGGGGAAAATATTCATAACTTTCTCTCTGAGCATCAGATTGAAATTTTTTAAGAAGTTATAGAAAGAGGATGGACTGTAGTTTCTTGTATATATTTTTCAGAGCCAAAGGTTGAAACAGTGACTCGTGGCACGTCGTACAAGTTCACTCTACTGAGCTAGTCTATAATCAGGTCACTGTGGGAGATTTCGCATAACTCTTCCTTGGAGAATCCACTTTGGATCAAACTGGTGGCATTGGAAAGAGGACATGGAGGGCTACTACAGATCACAATTTTAGAACTGGATGATCTGAAAGTACAGAGATACATTAGAGACAATATTGAGCTCCTACAAAGTAAAAAAATGTGTGAAGATTTTTTTAAATTATTGCTTAAGCTTGGTTTGAAAATTTATTTTGAAGGAATTCAAAGGGCATAGTAGAGCATTATTATCAGTAACTGATGTCTGAAGGAAAGGAAATGCAAACACCTAGTAAGCAACCTAAAATCTCTAGCATGACTCATGAAGAAGAGGAAGAAATGCTACATGATATATCAAAATTACAAGACCAAGTGTAACAAGTGCCACTTGTGCAAAAGCTAACAGAAGCTAAGATAAATGGTGTGGAATCTAAGATAAAGGGCGTGGAAACTAAGATGGATGATTTGAAGATAGATTTGAAGACAGATTTGAAGAGAGACATGGCAGATTGAAGACGACATGGAAGATTGAAGATAGATTTGAAAATTTTCTACAAAAATAGTACTATGTGAAGGTATAAGAAACTCATGATGAGAACAAAAGAAATGTTAATCATGATTCCATAGACTCTAATGTGGGATCGAAGACCCATCATTTTCCAAAAATCGATGTGAGGAAGTTTGATGGCAAGGATCCCGCAACATGGATATTACAGATGGAGCAATTTTTCGATCTCAATAATGTGCAAAACACACAAAAGGTACGTATTGCAACTTTATATTTGGAACCAAATAAATTTGTATGGTATCAATGGCTTTGCTCCTGTAAACAAATTATCACT
>APFE030220643.1:1142-16110 GCA_000404065.3 Pinus taeda
TGAATGAAAACACTAATGCAATGAAATTTTCTATTTTTCAAATGAAATATGTCTAATGAATTCTTTTGTTTTTTGTTTTTGCAAAAAGTAAAAATAAATGAATCAACTAGGGAAGAAAAAAAATGCATACTTTGATACTTCCTCGGCAACGATGCCAAAAAGTGATGAGCCTTGGTATTGCAACAAGAATGATGCAATATCCAAGGCTACCAATTTTATTTATCAACCTGGGGTTCACACAAACTTAAGAGGTATCGAAACTATATGTGCAGCATACAAAGTGTCCTTCCTTCACTGTCATGTTGTAATGGAGTGAATGTAATAAAATTAGATTCTAAATTAATTGCAAAAAATGAAATACTCGAAATGGAAACTTTAACCTATTGCAAGAAATAAAATACAAGGACATAAACCTATTCTAATTGCATAAATTGAAGATAAATGTCAACCATTACATTTCAAACAGTTTAGATCCATTAACAAAGTTAATTGGATGTGGCAATCAAGAAAATCATCTTTGTATTATCCAATTCAGAAATTTGTCCATTAACCCAAATCGCTGAAATGTTTTGCATGGGTAAAGAGGCAAGTCCTAAGTGGTCTTTAGTCTTCCCTAATAATTTATTTAGATCTAGGGGTCTTGATTGAACCCTAAATTAAAATAACCAAGGTTTTTGAGCAAATATGGGCAAGTATATGCATGTTGGAAGACTGCTACAAGGTTTTGTGTAGTTTACTACAAGAAACAATATATTTGCTATAGGGAGTTATGATTCACCAAATTACTGACCAAATCAAATCCAAATTGGATGAGACAAATATTTTTGTTGAGTAGGCTGTCTTAGGTATTCATTCTATGTGGAATCACTCAAAGATACCTCTGTTAACCGATGCCAAAAAGTGGCAGAAAATTACTAGTCTAAAATCTAGAAATTCGAGAACTAGTGAGCTAGTAAATCTATTAAATGCCTAACCTAATCAAGTGCAAATGCAATGGGGTAATTTTTATTAATAACTAGAATGTTTTTGTGATATAATTCAAGTGGAGTAAACTCGATTGAAGTTCGTTTACAGAAATTTACTTTTATTTTCCACAAGAGACTTCCAGAAATCTAGATTTGGAAATAAGCAAAATAATCCAAGTAGATCAATGATTATTATGACCTTCCAAAGCTGTTAAAATGATTAAATGATGCTTGCGATCTTGCAAAATAACTTACTTCAACCATTTGAACCAATCCTACAACAAGAAATCATGAATACTGAATGCAGAAATAGAAAACAAGAATAAGAAATGCATGTGAATAAGAAGTGAAAAGAAGAACAATAAATGATACAAAAGGGCTCTGAGGCTCCTGGGATGGCCAACCCAAGGAAAATCAGAGTCCTATGGAGGAGACCAATATTTAGAAGCTGAACACGGCACCAATATTCATTATTTCCATCAATACAATTACGTCCCTGCAAGAAATGACAATGGAGCTGCAAAGGTACGAGTTCTCTCCACAAGAAGACTAATCAAAATCCACCCCAAGAGGAAAATTCGACTTGTTACTTATACAAAATGATTAGGAATCATTCCACATGAAATGAGGAATCTTTCCCCTCCAAAATCCCTTGATTAGTGGATCTGGTTCCCAATATTAGGAATCTGCGTTAAATGATAGGGGACACATTCCTAAATTTTTTCAATCATTGGTGCTACACAATCTGTGACATAATTCTAGAATATCTTATTGATTTATTGTTAATATTGATCCTCCTGTTGTAGGGAGAAATTCCCTAAATTGTCTCCTCCTCCAAATCTTCATAATCTGCCCAATATTCTCACAATATTCCACAAAAATAAATAATATTAGGCACAAATATGCAATTATTCATAAACCTTCCTAATGAACATATTAAAGTTAAAAATACATTATCTAAATAAAAAAGAAAGGTTTAATGTGCTGAAGGATGGTAAGATGGGCCTTACTTTATGTCTAATTTAGATGCGCGGGCCTTAATTTATGTCTAATTTAGAGGCCCATCATACCCCTTGATGAAAGTGTTATTTATCCTCTGAGCAACTTAGTGACCTCATTCATGGCCCTGGTGGCCTCTTTCTTGTGCATTCCTCAGTCCTTTCTTTTAAGAATCTTGGTTGTAAGTTCTGCAGGGATAAGCCCAAAAATGTAGTTGTACTTTTCATGATTGTTTAATAGTTTTTCAAGAAACAAATAACATGACTTTCCTCTTTGCAAGTGAACTTTGTTAGTTTGTAGATCCATTTCATTCATATCCTTTCCCTTGAAACCTCCATTCCATTTTCACTCATTTTTCCAAAACTGTTTGTGCATAGAAAAAAGTCACAGTGTTTCTTGAGATCATTAGCCTACCTTCTTCCCCTTATTCAAGATGGGTTCTTGAATTTTTTTATTTTTTATTATTTTTTGGTTGTTTCTTTGTTTTTTTTTGTTTTTTGACAAGGTCTTGCACATCCTTTTCCAACCTCCTACTACTTTTTTCCACCATTTGGATACCTTTAAAACCTTCAAAATGCCTTTAGATGAGAATTAGGACATTCTGTAGTAAAAGCGGTTTCTGTAGTACTACAGGAAACCTTGTAGCAGTTCTTGTGGTACTACAAGAAACCCTATTTACACCTGTTTTGAGCAGAAATGATAGTCTGAGCCTAGGGTAGGCCCTCAAATTGACTTCCATGCCTTTCTACCATGTCTATAATACCTTTTAGGCCTTGGATAAAAGCTAGAAAGAGATTAGAGACCTCTTAGAAAGCCTCTTTTCATCACTACAGTTTGAGTTCTATTTTGATGGTGAATGCCTCTTTCCTTTTGTTTCCTTCTTCTTCTCTTTTGTGACCTAGATTTTTGCCTAATGACCTTGGAGTTCTCTATTTTGATTAGGTCTATCTTAGGCAATTCCATTTTGGGTTTTAGCCCTATTTGTTCCTTTCTTACTTCTTGCAGTAGCATTCTACCTTCCTGTAGCAGTCATTCCTTCTCTTTCAGGGTCTTCTAACTGTATGGGAGTGATGAGAAATGATGTAGAGGGTTTGGAGGATGATGCTAGGGCTCAGAGGGAGTAGTGTAGGATTGTGAAAATGGAGAGGACGTGATCTGTGTGTTTTTGTCAAGAATTTTTCAGGGTGAGATAGTGTGTAGGGTTTTTTCTTGAAAAATAGTAATTTTTTTCTTATGAAATGGGATGGATGAAGGATGGATAGATAGTGGAGATAAAGTGGATGGAGGACTTGAAGTGTTGTGGTGACTTGGACTTTGCAGAAATTTCTTCTTTTAACTTTTGTCCCATTCCTAAAAATCATCACCCTTCCTAATTTGGCTTTTCCACATTGTATGAGTGAAGAAGTGAGCTATAATTAACTATTTAAAGGTGGCTGATACTGCTGACCCATCCTTAGATTTATAAAACCTCATCTCTCATTCATTGAAAAAAAATCTAACTATAATATGCTTATGAGAAGAGGTCAAGATTATTGCATTCCTGTACCTACTTGATGGTTGTTGGAGAGAAATGCATGCTGCTGCTGAGTTGATGATCAATCCATGGTCCTATGGAGGTGATAATTTACTTTGTTTTATTATGCACAGGTCTTGATAGCTTGGTGATTCTAAACCTTTATCTTTCAGTTACCATGAGCAAGCTATCTTAGTCAAATTGAACCCTTTTGGAGTGTGGGCTTGGCCCTGGGTGATGTTCACCTCCCCTATACCTTATTCCACCATTAGGAACCTTTCCCACACTTTATTTCACCTTCCGTACCTTCCTATAGCTTTAAGCCTATTTCTTGAAGTAAACTAGGACTCCTGTAGTACTATAGGAAACACTGTAGCCGCATTGTTTTGTCCATATCTCCCAAACAATATGATGGATTGACCTGAAATTTTCTAAGCATGTTTCCATCATATTTATGCACCTCCTCATAAAAACGTTTGGCCAATGGATGCACGAATCTTGATAAAAATAAAAAATGGTTGAAGTTTATGGAGGCTGATTTCTTGGAAAACGTGCACTGGAATTTGCTGAAATTTCTTGGGCATGTTACCGTCATCTATATGCATCTCTCATGAAACATATTTTTAAATGGATGCACTAATATCGAGAAAATTAAAAAGTGGTTGTAGGTGATGCAAGTCGATTTCTCGAAAACTTTGCACTAGAATTTGCTGAAATCGCTTGAGAAGGTTACCATGGTCCATATGCATCTCCACCTAAAGCAACTTGGAAAATGGATGCATGGTTTTAAAGATATGACAAAAATAAATTTCTGCTCTATGTATTTCTGTTTCTTGTAGTAAAACAAAGCTTTCCTGTAGTATTTTAGGACAACAAGAAAAATGAATGGAAAAATATTGGGAATGATGAGTGGATGGTGGAAATATATGAGGGCGATGGATTGACATGGCCTTGGTCCTTCTAGAGCATCTGAGCAAAGGAGGAGAAAGTCCAAATTTGACTTCCTTTGACTAGAATTTTGACCATTTTTTTTTCTTTTTTTGGTGCCAACTTGTTTTTGTTGCTTCCAGATGTTGGAGAACACCTACATTCATCAGAGAGATAGATGGAGCAAATTTTATTTTATTTTATTTATTTATTTTTTATTCTATGCCTACTAGTTGCCTCAATGAGGTTTTCAACTTATAGGTCTGCATAGGCACCTCAAAAGAGATTTTTTTCCTAATCCATTGACCGCCTCATAGAGGTTTTCAATCAATGAGCCAATCTCAAGCGCCTCAAAGGAGGTTTTCACTTGAGATTTTTTTTTTTACGCTACCCTACTTGAAAAAAAAATCTCTTTCAAGCATAAGAATACTTCCAATGTAGCCATGTGCACATCAAGATGACAAAAAAACTGATGTGTAGGCTTGAAATGTTTGTTTTGACATGTACCTGAATTTGAGAGATCAAATGCTTTGACTTTGATGATATCAAACACAATTGAAGAAGAAAATAATGCTTCATCTTATTGATTTTCTGGAACCAAACCTCAATATAACTTTGACGCCCTTGGTTTGTTTGCTTATCTGGATCATTCTTCATGCCTTCTTCTACCATGACTTTCAATTTTTTTTTTTTGATTGTTCTCTTGAATACATGGAAAATTTGGTGGTAACCATGAGGGAGATTTCTCAATCTCTGATTTTGATGTCTGCTCTTCATCAAGTGCAACCCATGATTCTTTGGTCTTCTCTTTTGAATCTTCTTTTTCTGCATGTTGTTCTTCAATGGCATCAAGAGAGTCTCTTTTTTAAATGTTCTTTCTAAGATGAGATGAATACCATTGAGATCAAGAGGAGATGTTTGGAAGTGTTGTACCTCAACATTGTAAGTGGGCTAAGCTACTTCATTGTGTCAGTTCGGAAATGCTGGTACATGTAGTTGAGTGGGAGTGGATATTTGAGATGGATGTGGTTGGGATTGTGGTTGTGGTGGAGGTGAATGGTAGGGATAACATGAGTTGGGCATGGAAGATATTGAGGATATTGTGGATGGCTCCCATAAGTTCCTTCCCAACCTTGTTACTAAGATTGGTTTTGGGGTTGAGATGGACAAGGTTTTCAAGGAAAGGGTGACTTACAATTACTTTGATATGGATGAGCATTAACTTGAAATTGTGAATTAGGCTCTTACATCATATTCGGTTGAATAGGCTTCCATGGTCCTCTTGGAACTACATAACGTAGCTGCATTGGCAATTGACTTACTCCATTGTCTTCTTGGTAAAATTCCTTCAACCTTGGTAATGAGGGGCAATATTTAACATCATGTGATTTTGCATGTGTTGGGTCTAAAATGTAGATGCAAATTAGAGTTACATTTACTATCAATCCGGGTAAGTAAACTTCAAGGATCATCCAATATATATGGACTTAGAGACAAACTAAACTAAGCTAGGTGAAGAAATGCCAAAGCTCCCTTACAGGAGGTCTTTCATTGGGATCTCCGACACCTATTTAGTCATTTAAGAAAATGAAATATAAAGACATTGTGACAAGTGTAAGAAATATTAAAGCTGCCTTACAGGAGATTGTTCATTAATATCTCAAGCATATAAATCAGAAACTTAAACTAATGAAATCAAACATTAAATAACAAATCAGATTCATTGAAAGAAACATTAATACTTTCTTACGAAAGGTCATTCGTTAATATTTCAAACATATGAACCTAATGAAATTTACAAAAAACATAAAATGAAATCTTACCAAAACAAAAGTGTACTTGCTAGATAATGGGGGCCCTTCCAAGGATTCACAAGCACATCAAAAGAGAAGTCAAATGTAGAAGATCAAAGAAGCTCCATTTGATTTATCTTCAATTGCAAATTGCAATTACAAGTTCTACATTCCAAGAGGTTCTAAAATCTCCATTACATTGATTCTAAATTCTAACTTCTCATTACAAACTTATAAGATCCTAAGGTTCTAAATTCTAACTTCTCAATTCTAATTCTAAATTCCAAAATTACAAATGAAGGAGATAACACTCCTATTTATACAAAAGTTATGATAACAAATCATAAATGTGGATCCACTATTCCCTCTTCAGATCCACATATCTCTCAACCAATGGTGACACATAACCCTATCCTCCATGATCTTCTCCATGAGGTCCATGATCTTATCCATGAAGTCCATGATCTCCTCAAATTCGAATTTGAACATAGAGTGCCACATAAGGGTGCCTTATAAGCTTCCTTTGTACCTACACATGTCAACAAACTCATTCTAATTGTTAGGTATAAGTATATGGATATTAGTTTCTAAACAAATTCACTTAAAAATACTAAGAATTAATAATGTTTTGGAAAACACAATGGTAACCCATTTAATGATGAAAGTGAAGCTGATGTGGTGACATGGTGGTGGAATAGAGGTGAGAAAATGTGTGAATGGAGTGAAAATGGATGTATTTTAAGGATAATTCTTAGGCCCAACATACCCCCAAACTGAAGGTATTGCATGTCCTCATGCAATCTATTACATTACTTTGTGATACTTGAGCTTTGGCTTAAACTTTGCATGATATGATTTGCTTAACTTTTGCAAAGTGTTTTTGATGAATTGCAACTTGGTTGGTTCTTGTGTTTCAACCATATTTTGTTTGTTGCATTCAATTTTAATGTATGAACTTTGCATAATGATAATTTGATTTTTATTGCAAAGTATTTTGTTGGAATGCATCATGGTTGGTTCTTGTGTAACAACCATGATTGTGTTGCATCCAATTAGCTTTAAGTACTTTTTACAAAGCCATTTATATGCTCATGTAATAGTGAATATATTTTTAAGGTATGTGGGTTTTAGAATGTGATATATGAATATGGAAAAATTATGAATATGACAAAGTATGAATGTAAATGTATCCCACCCCCAAACTGATGGTTTTGGAAATTTTCTGAAATGAGGAAAGAAAGTTTTTTCCAAAAATTATCTTTCTAGCTTTCAAGGAATTAAATGGTTAAAAGTTAGAAAATATCATATCGCAACTTACCCTTTCAAAAATGGATGAGAGTTGTGCATGTGTGGCTGCAAAATTCTGATCATAGTATTTTTTACTTGGTTGTGAAATGGTGGATGAAGTCGAAAAAGTGAATATTTTATTGTTGCTGCATTTGATGCTTGATATTTTGTTGAATGTTCAGAATCTGCTACTGAATGTGGATGAAAATGTATAAGTCTTGGAAGGTATACAAAATTTAGAATTTACACTTCCCCCCCAACCTTATTTATTGACTTGTCCTCAAGTCATTTACATTTAAAACTAAAAAGTAATGAAATTAATTCTGCTTCCTCTGCTACAAAATGATTGGTCTTCAAGTTTTCAATGGAACCAGCTCATTGGCACAATTCTGGTCATGTGAATAAATGTTTTGGTGTCGAACATACCAAGAAATTGTTAACTTAGTGGCCATTGATGGATGCCACTAGTCAACACGAGAGCTCCCATTTTTGATGTGGATGAGAGTCAAGATGCCCCGAAGACATCTTTCTAAGTATGAATGAATTTGTTGTTGTCGAATACTTAGAAGATCCGACGAACAAGGGACATTGAAGTATTCCATTGTTTATCGGCATGATAGCTTGCCCTTAAGGCATGCAAGCTTCAAGGTGCTTTTAGAAAAATATTTAGACTCAAGGACTATGGACTCAATAGAAGCAAGGTTTTATTTGCAAGGGTAGGAAAAAGGAAACTGACAATGAATATGTAAAGTGGAACAAAAGGCTTGTAACTGAGCTTTGTTGCATTTTTTGGTGGGTTAGGTTTGATGAAAATGTAATGAAGTGTATGTGGATAATGAGAAATGGCTAATGACTCTTGCTGGAAAAAGTGAATTATGGCATGCAAAATCTCAAAAATAGCAAATCTGCTCTTTAATTCTCGAATTTCTTCTAAAATAGCTGAGTTTGACCAGCATTGACTAGCCACCTGTAGACTTCTAATTCATGAGTGGATAGGTATTTCACTATCCTTGGACATTTAGGAACAAACCCCAGATCTTCGAATTTGCTAATCTGTCATGCAACATGTCAAACCATTAAGATATTACAGGAAGTTGCAAGAACTTGTAATTTTCTAGAAATTTTGTTTATGATCATGGACTTGTTACTTATAATTTCTCATGAAATTAGTATTTTGAAGACCAATTGTGCACACAATTAGTTTCCTGAATGATCAGTTGATCATCCAAAATCTACAAAAAAAACTTGGCATAAAGTACATAAGTGTGTTAAAAAAGAAATGGCCAATTCCTTGATGATTCTTACGCAAAAATTAATGCCAAATGAAACAAATTAAGGAGAATCAAAAGCACAATGTTCAGTCCAATTCATAATATTGATAACAATCCATTTTTAAGAAGTAATCATGAAAAATAAATCATCTCCCAGTTTATGTTGGATGTCTCATGGAATGTGCATGACAAAGAGCTTGGCATTATAGATTTGTTGTGTCCTACAGATTAGTACATCACATAAAAACATACAACAATAATGAAAGCATAGATTTTAATGCCAACTCTAAGCATAATTCTCCAAATTTTCAATAAATGAATCATCCTAATGTGCTTGCAAGTGTTCTATAATTTTTAAAAGGTGCATGGCACATTTTTTTAATTAATGAAATCTCACAAAGGCCAATGAATAACTTTATTTATCGATCTTGGAAATAAAATGAACATGAATCCATTTTAATGGATTAAATTTATGGAGGTGCAAAATTTCCTTCAAATTTCCAATTTTCTTATGGCATATTAAAAGTGACAAGTAAAACAAAGTTTGGAAATCCATGATAAACTATGCGAAACTTGATTTTATACTCATGTGCCTTTATGCAGAGTGCCCTTATAGACATGAATTCTAAATGTGGCTGTATAGAGAAAACATGTAATGTGTTGAAAAAAATGTTGGCATGTTTTCTCTTAGGGTTTATAATAGGAAAATTTACAACTTGGCACAGTTTAAATTTTACCCGAAATTTTTAATCTTTACCTTATTTACAAGCGTATGGTCACCAATAAAGGGCCTCTTGTAGCATGCCAGGGTGAATGAATTTCATGAAGTATTGATTGTTCAGTTTCACATGCTCTTTGTAATTGCATGTCTCGATTAGCAAATAAATCTGCATGTATTTGTGCTTGCTGTTAATGGTCTGCTCTCACATTCAAATTTTTCTTTTGGAGCCTATAATAAGAAGAGAGCAAGTCAGATGTGGAATCATGCTATTTTATTAATTTTTTTTCCTCTTCATTTCGACAAGCTGGCTTCACTCCCGCATCCAGGTGGAGTCTTCCTCTATCCTCATTTCTAAATGTATTTATTGATTACCAATGGTTCTTAATGATGGTTATTCACATGGAAATTCATTCAGTACAAAAACAGAGCAATTTATCACATTATGGGTTTTTGTGTATGCATAACAAAGGGTGCTGCTGAAACGTTGAAGCTCAATATGGCTCTAATTTTGCTACCTGTGTGTCAGAATACCATCACATAGCTTCGGAATAGAACACATTTGGGTGTTGCAGTCCCATTTGATGACAATTTCAACTTCCACAAGGTAATTGCCGTGATTATAGCAACAGGAATTCCTTTTCATGCTAGGGCTCACTTAATATGGGATTTTCCGCTTCTGCTGCATACTTCCACGGAAGAATATGAGGCTGTGAAGCCATTCTTTGGCTCTGATAAGCCACCAAATTACTGGTGGTTTCCTCGTGCACTATACCATTGATGCAAAGGATTGGGATTGTCATAAATGCAAAGGATTGCATTTCTCCAGAGAAAACAGTGCCCTAACCTATGTGAAGGTGCCCTTTATTCAACAAACAAAACCCAGAAATAGACTACCTACACCTTGAATATCGAACCTGCCTACTTATAGATAGCTGGATATGGTGACATTTCTCCTGTCAGCCCACTGGATTTAGAAGCAATCCCATTCGATGAATAGGAAGCATAATGAAATGGGCAATAGATGGATCGAAATATCGATTTCCTGTTCCAACAATTTCTTCTCTCAATTCAGATGATATCTGGGCATCCCCCGATGTATTAGCTCTACTAATCGTATCAGAAGGGCCTGATATATTAGTTTTTCCATGTTTGGGAGAAACTCGAGCTATTAGCTTTCGAACTTCATCGTAGCTATCCTCCATGCTAGGAAATTTCTTCGCTTCCAGTAAGGATTTGGTTTTGAGAAATGGAGAGGGTAAATCACTTGCGGAGATTTGGAACCAGTGCTCAGCCTCAGCCATTTCTTTAGGGGTTTCCTCGACTAAGAAATTGAAAAATCGAGGAACCAAGAACTCATATTTTTCATTGATGTAATTCTGTGGGGCATCACTGTTGTCCATGGTTGGAACAAACCCTTAATTAACTAATAATTTTCAATGTCGTAATGATTTTGAAGGATTTATCAATCTAAGCGCGACATTCTCTGTTTTGAGATCCTTACATCGGCCTACCAATGAAAGGATTATATGAATTTTCTCCAATAAAAACCCAGAGACTGCACTTTCAACCATTAGGGAGAAAAAAGACAATGGAAGCTTTCAAATTTTAGAAAAATCTTACCATATGGAAACTATATACAGAAATCAAACAAAATTAATTTAAATTCACTTCGTCGATGGATTTTCCATGATCGGAATACTGGAATCTTGTATTTTTTAAATTCTTTTGAGTTGCGACGTTTGTTCTAGGGAATCGAAATTGGATCATTGAAATCCTAGTCTTGTATAATTTGCAATAGGTCACCAAAAGAATAAATAAACATAGGCAGAGAAGTCTTAACACATTTATCAAATCACTAAAAAACGGATTTCATTTTTAAATTTGAAATCGAAAATAAACGCTTAAAAAAAATGATTTCGATTTCTTATAATGTTGTAGTTTTAATGATTTGTGCAAATTTGGAGCAAGAGATTTTTATTCAATTTTGAAAATAAATCAATATATTTTCTGATCTTCCTGATCACTCAAAGCGCAGGAAGAGAGCATACTAACCTATTGATTTGTTTTTTATTTTTTATTTTTGCGAGTTAGTGGTGAGCACCAGTATTGCAACAATAATGCTGCAACTCTTGGGCTGCCTACTTTACTCTTATCAACCCGGTATTTCGTAACAAACTTGGAAGCGACGGTGCTGTACGCATAAGTACTAGTTCTTACTGCAGGCTGTCACTTGGTCAGCTAGGGCAAGATCACTAGGAGCTCAAGCCAACTTCTATGGATTCTAGAAGAAGTTCTATATGCGATGAAAGAAAGGAAAGCTCACTCTACAGAGGCTACTTTAATTGCAGAAAGGGAAAGGACTGAAATGTAAAGGAAACCTAGCAAACCCTATTTAACCAACTAATCCTATTTTTGCAGAAAGTACTATGAAAACCATGAAATGAATGCCATTACCTACTCAAGGAAGTAAACAACATCTACTCAAGCTATTTATAAAAGTAAATAAGAAAAAAACATCTTTTTGGATTTTTATGTATTTTTACGTGAATTTGACATGCATGTATTTTATTGTGTGTGAAGGTGGAAGCGTAGGTGGTGTTGAAGGGTGAATTTGGGGTTTGAGGAGATGTAGGATGGTGTAGATGGGTCCTAGGAGGTCTCGGGTGGCCTTCTGAAGGCTTTTCCCACACTCAGCTTTCAAAAGGAAGCCTACAGGAAAATCTACAGGAGGACACAGGGGATCTACAAGAGGTCTATAGGAGGATGACAAGAGCAATTTTGAAGGTGTGAAAGTGGGTGGAAAGGGTAGATGAAGGTTGGGGTGATGTGTTAGGGCACCTAGGGTTCACCAAGGATCACTAGGAGAGGGGAAGATGGTCGGGAGAGAGGAAGAAATCTTATGGAAAATCACAGAAAACTAAGGCAGATTTGAGGTGAACTTTGGGCGACCTGTAGGGCATAGATCAGGGAGAGAATGTGATGGTTGATAGGCTGACCTGTTGTGAGAAGAGATCTGCCGCAAAAGAATTGACAGTCAAACAATGAGATCAAGCAAGCAAGCAAATTAAGTACATCAAAAAACAGAATTTTGCATCAAGCTAATCTAAATTATGAGCTATGGAAAGAAATGCTGAAAAATGCTACAAGGAAAGAAAGCATGGAAGAGGACTTATTGCAATGATAGAAATGAGCATGGTGGAAGAGATCTAAAGCAAAGAATTAACCTTCTAACAAACTGCTTACACTAGAAATCCTATGGAGAAGGAAAATCTGTGTTTTTGGGGTAGCAAGAGGGTCTTTGCCTCACTTCATGGTCCCAAAGGGAGGAAAAGAGGCCAAGGCACTGTTGCTAGCGTTTTGAATATTCTTTCTATCACTACTTAACCTGCTATAGAAAACACAAATGGAAACAACCTTCTAAATCACCAAAAGCAACCTATTCTTAACCAAGAAAGAAATTCATCTAACAACAACTAATCCATAAACTGAAACAAAGCATATAAATACAAACAAGAGGAG
Organism: Pinus taeda; assembly: GCA_000404065.3. Classification (NCBI taxonomy): domain Eukaryota; kingdom Viridiplantae; phylum Streptophyta; class Pinopsida; order Pinales; family Pinaceae; genus Pinus; species Pinus taeda. The sequence continues at coordinate 14,138 of APFE030220643.1, forward strand.
CTTGGATGCTTGGATTAGGCCCTAACCAAGAACTTTAGCCCTCTGAGGTAACTTAGTGCTAGCTTAAGAAAGATCTCATCTTCATTATCAAAATAGTAATAGGATTACGTGAAACTGTCACCAAAAGTAAGCTCGAAGTTGAGCAGAGTTACATAAGCAATACTGCAGCAAAAATTCAACCCTAGTGAGGCCCCAGGCCTCTCTACTTATACAAATGAAGCTCCCAATAGCTCCCTTAAAATCAGGGAGGCTTGGCTCCTAAAACTTGAGATAAACAAAAGTTATCCTCCACTTGCTCAACTGCCTCCTAGTGCATTGATTTGGCTATTTTTGCTTTGAACTGCATGAAGGGGAATTCAAAGTGGGGAGTAATAAATGAGGGGGATTAGGCCTCATGGCATCATAAATAACTCAACTCACTCCATAAGCATAAATATAATAAGAAAACATGCAATAAGCTAAGAGAATGGTTGATTTAACTATGTTAGGAGGCAAAATGAGCCCATATAATTACCCATTTTTGGGGCTCATCATCACCCCCTACTGAAGGTGTTGCTCATCCTCTGAGCAACTTAGTCCATCTTCTCATCTTTGATGGCCTTGGTGGCCTCCCTAACATCCCATGCTTCTGATGTGATCTCCTCTTCTTTGTCATGGAATCCTGCCTTTCTGTCTACCTCTTCCCACTGCTGTTGCTCTTCTTCCTCTTTTCTACCTTCTAGCATGCCTAACAATAGTGGGGGACTCAATTTGAGGCAAATCCAATTGACCTTCAAACTCTGCATGGAGCGCTTGTACATCAAAACTCTCCTTAATGCCTCTTTCATCCTTGTTGGGGAGTGATACTCCTTGATCTGCAAACTGTGTGGTAAGGAGTTCCACCTCCTCATACAAGCATGCACACAATCATCCCCAAGTAGCCTTTCCATATCCTCAAAATGTGAAATGGATTGAGCCTGATAATTGATATATTTAGGGGCAATTTGGGGATTATTTGCAAGCAAGTTATGTGTGCTGATGAGTGCCATGGGATCTGATGGCTCAATTCTGATCATTAAGGGCTCATTCTGCTCCTTTATCATCAACTTTCTTATTTTTGCTGCCCTTAACTCTTCATGATTCATCCATGAGGCCATGGCCATTAGTTACAGGTCCCCTAGCCTAGCATTGGGGTCCCACACATTCATGTCTATGAGGGCCATGTTATGCAAATAGAATTCTGCTATTTTTGCCTTGTCTTCTAATGAGCTTTGGTCACACAGGTCCATAAACTGTCTGTAATCTTGGAAAGCCATTGTGCCTCTCTGTGCCAAAGTCTTTATCTGAAACTGTAGCCATTGGTCCTTGAGGTATAATCCATAGGATTTTTTTGGTGTTCTACATTGCAGTGCCTCCATGGATCAGCTGGCCATACATGCCAGTTGTGTCTCTTTCTCTTGCAGCTGTCTTCCTAGCAATCCATTTTTTGTTTCAAGTTGAGTTCTTGTGATTGCTTCTCTATGCCTGAAAACACTTAATTCTCTGCCCATTTCTCTGAGTTGATTCTCCATATGGCCAATATCCTCAACTCCTTTGGATTGGCTATTTTCATCCACCTATGGGTCCTTATTCTTTCTTTCTCCAACTCAAAGAATAGTGGGATTGCAAATTTTTGTGGAATGATTCTCCCCTCCTCAAGAAGATTGTAGTAAGAGCCAAGACTAGGTTGGGGGTCAGGTTCTTGTGCCTCTGTTGCTTCCTCCTTCCCCTGTGGCTGTACTTCTACCCTTTTTTCAAGTTTTTCGGTCTCCTGTAGTCTTGACAGGGTCTCCTGTAGAATAGTTGTAGGTTTTAACCCCGTACAGAAATTACCTTCATACGAATTCTAAGACACAGAAAATAAACAATGCGAGAGCATAACACATAAAACAAATATACACAGAGATTTTCCCCTGGATCCCAAAACTGGGACTACCAGCTTGATTTTTCATTAT
>APFE030220643.1:40435-54808 GCA_000404065.3 Pinus taeda
AATGAGTGGCAAAATAGGAAAATGAATAGGAAAAAGAGGCTGGGAGGATGTGTAAAGAAGTGTAGGTTTGAGGCTCAACACATGGTGCCATTGATGTGGACATCAAATACTGGGCTTCCAGGGTCCAGATATTTCTGACAGATTATCTGTCCCAACATCAGGTCGGATAGTTGTCCTATGACATTGATGGTTTGGGCATCTCTCTTGCGCCTTCCTGGATGCCTAAAGCACTTCTCTTTGATCAACCTATTGTAGATAGGCACATCCTTTATGGCTTGGAGAAGTGGTATCTTCACACATAACTATTTCAATTCTCCCTAGGTGGAGGCTTGCTATCTGGGAGAACCTTCCCAGATCACAAGTTAATCTCCTGAATCTCCACAACATAAGTTGGGCATGATGGTTCCCCACTATATATTTGCTGAGCCTGTATATTGTTCGGGTTTGGGTTCGGCTGGGCAGGTATTTGGGGTTACCTTGGTGGAGCAAGAGGTAATGATTGTGGTTGAGTAGGTGGTGGAGGCAAAAGAGCGGGAGGAGAGTTGTACTGGGGCCTCCACCCCTGATGAGATGCATTCCACTGAGGTTGCGGCTGAGCATAGGATTGAAATGAATGAGAGGATGGTTGGGCATGATATTGAGATGGAAAGGACCAAGGAGGAGGCGTGGACCAGGAAGGATGAGCAGGAGGGCCCCAAGAAGGTATGGAAGTGACTTGGTTGGGGTTGTAGTATGCTTGAGATGTCCCTTGCATCCCCTGTTGGTATGGTCTAGGTCCATGCGATCTCCTTTGGTTCATGAAATAGAGTGGTTCGGTGGCTCCTTCGGCCCCTTGGTATACAACTTTAAGTTCAGGCAAGGAAGGGCACTTATCTGTAGAATGACCTTCTTCATAGACTGAACAAACCTCGATAGAGTTATATGGACATTCATTCCTAGGATGCCTCCTGGTGCATCAAGGACAAAAATGGCCAAAGCCCTCTCTACTTCCTCTTGTTTCCTTTTGATATGCAAGGTATCCATTTGCATGGCAAGAGTCTGCATCATCTCACTCTTGAAGTCTTCCAGCATATTTCTAAGTTCACCTTTGATGGATGAATTGGAAGAGGAGGTACTGGATATGGGTTGACCCCCCTTACCTCTCTTTCTAGCTGCTCTAGAATGGTTTCTAAAAACAGTATTTATGTCCTCATAAGATAGTTGGTAGATGTCTCCCCCAGCCAGTAGATGGAGGGTGTCTAGAAGGTCTTCCAAGATTCCCCTGAGCAGGACCAACTTTAGAGATTCAGGGTCAAGTGTGCACCTGGCCCTTTTGTAAATGAGCTGGAACCTCTCTTCATAATCTTCCAAGGATTCATCACTTCCCATGGTTATTCGGAAGATTTATTCTTTGGTATCTTTTGACTTACAGTAGTCTCAATATTTGTTATTAAAGGCATGCTACATCTGAGCCCAAGTTGTGATGCTATTGCCAGGTAACCCCATGAACCAACACAATGCTGCATCCTTGAGAGTAGAAGGGAATAGTTTCAAATTTTTCTCATCTTCTGCATAGTCATAGGTTCGATAGATGACAACAAACTCAAACAAGAAGGTGTCAGGATCTTCTATAGTTAAACCATGGAAGTGAGGTAGGGCTGAAGGACTTATATTCTTCATTTTGGTGTCCACATTGGTCTCCCGAATGGGAAAGGTACCCCCTATTCTCTCTCCATTTCCCCTAGCATTTTTGTTTTCAGCCATTGGCTCAGGAGGGATGTTTTCTTCTTCTTCTTCTTCTTCCTCTATAGGTTCTTCAAATATGTCTTGCTATTCACCTAAGGGTTCTTCTTGATCACTGCCACCGAAGAAGAGAGAAGGTTGGCTGTGTGATGTAGTGGGGGTGTTGGGCAAGAATTTTCCTGAATTATCTCTATTCCTACGAGGCATGAAAGGAAATATTTTTGGTTGGTTTTTGTTTTTATTTTTTTTACTAATTTTACCTGCAAAACTGAAATGGATTGAATAACACAAATTGCAACTAATTGAAATGAACTTTGCCGAAATGAAATTTGCAGAATTGAAAAGGAAAGAAAGGAAATGCATAAACTAAAAGAAACAACTATTCTACTTTCGCTGAAATGAAATTTGCAGACTTGGAAAGGAAAGCGAGGAAATGCAAAAACAGAAAGAAACAACTATTCTACTTTTGCTGAAATAAACTACTTAGCAAATGTTGCGATAGAAAATAGAAGAAAGCAGTAATCACAAAATAATCTGACACTTCCCCAGAAACGGTGCCAAAAATTGGTGAGCACCAGTATTGCAGTAATAATGCTGCAACTCCTGGGCTGCCTACTTTACTCTTATCAACCCAGTAGTTCGTAACAAACTTGGAAGCGACGGTGCTGTATGCACAAGTACTAGTTCTTACTGTAGGCTGTCACTTGGTCAGCTGGTGGAAGATCACTAGGAGCTCAATTCAACTTCTATGGATTCCAGAAGAAGCCCTATATGTGATGAAAGAAAGGAAAGCTCACTCTATAGAGGCTACGCTAATTGCAGAAAGGAAAAGGACTGAAATGTAAAGTAAACCTAGCAAACCCTACTTAACCAACTAAACCTATTTTTGCAAAAAGTACTATGAAAACCATGAAATGAATGCCATTACCTACTCAAGGAAGTAAACAACATCTACTCAAGCTATTTCTAAAATTAAATAAGCAAAAAACATTTTTTTGGATTTTTATGTATTTTTACGTGAATTTGACATGCATGTATTTTATTGTGTGTGAAGGTGGAAGCGAATAGGTGGTGTTGAAGGGCGAATTTGGGGTTTGAGGAGATGTAGTATGGTGTATATGGGTCCTAGGAGGTCTCGGGTGGCCTTCTGAAGGCTTTTCCCACACTCGGCTTTCAAAAGGAAACCTACAGGAAAATCTATAGGAGGGCACAGGGGATCTGCAGGAGGTCTACAGGGGGTCTACAGGAGGATGACGAGAGCATTTTTGAAGGTTTTGAAGGTGTGAGAGTGGGTGGAAAGGGTAGATGAAGGTTGGGGTGATGTGTTAGGGCACCTAGGGTTCACCAAGGATCACTAGGAGAGGGGAAGATGGTCGGGAGAGAGGAAGAAATCCTATGGAAAATTGTTGAAAACTAAGGCAGATTTGAGGTGAACTTTGGGTGACCTGTAGGGCATAGATCAGGGAGAGAATGTGATGGCTGATAGGCTGACCTGCTATGCGAAGAGATCTACTGCAAAATAAGTGACAATCAAACAATGAGATCAAGCAAGCAAGGAAATTAAGTACATCAAAAAACAGAATTTTGCATCAAGCTAATCAAAATTATGAGCTATGGAAAGAAATGATGAAAAATGCTACAAGGAAAGAAAGCATGGAAGTGGACTTATTGCAAAGACAGAAATGAGCATGGTGGAAGAGATCTAAAGCAAAGAATTAACCTTCTAACAAATTGCAAACACTAGAAATCCTATGGAGAAGGAAAATCTGTGTTTTTGGGGCAGAAAGAGGTTCTTTGCCTTAGTTCATGGTCCCAAAGGGAGGAAAAGAGGCCAAGGTACTGTTGCTAGCCTTTTGAATCTTCTTTCTATCACTGCTTAACTTTCTATAGAAAACACAAATGGAAACAACCTTCTAAATCACCAAAAGCAACCTATTCTTAACCAAGAAAGAAATTCATCTAACAACAACTAATCCATAAATTGAAACAAAGAATATAAATACAAACAAGAGGAGCTTGGCTACTTGGATTGGGCCTTAACCCAAGAGCTTCATCCCTCTAAGGTAACTCAGTTCTAACTCAAGAAAGATCTCATCTTCATTATCAAAATAGTAATAGGATTACATGAAACTGTCACCAAAAGTAAGCTGGAAGTTGAGCAGAGTTACATAAGCAATATTGCAGCAAAAATTCAACAAAAATTCAACCCTAGTGAGGCCCTAGGCCTCTCTACTTATACAATTGAAGCTCCCAACAGCTCCCTTAAAATCAGGGAGGCTTGGTTCCCAAAACTCGAGATAAACATAAGTTATCCTCCACTTGCTTGGTTGCCTCCTAGTGCATTGATTTGGCTGTTTGTGCTCCGAGCTGCATGAAGGGGAATTCGAAGTGGGGAGTAATAAATGAGGGGGATTCCCTCCTATAGATCCTCTCCTTTGTCCACTTCAAATTATTGCTGTCAATTGTCCATTGAATCTTTGACTTTGTCTTCAAAATTCAACAAAAATATGCATTAAACACATATTAGACCTCATGGCATCATAACTAACTCAACTCACTCCATAAGCATAAATATAATAAAAAAACATGAAATAAGATAAGAGAATGGTTGATTTAACTATGTTAGGAGGCAAAATGAGCCCATATAATTACCCATTTATGGGGCTCATCAGTTAGTGTGGATGGAGTGTCTCTTATTGCACTACTGAATTTATTCATGAAAAATGATGATGATTTTATTATTATTATTATTTTTTTTTGAAAACAAGGCTAAAAGAAAACCATATGAGATCTCATTTTATTTTTCTAATCTATTCTACCTTAACTTGAAAGACTTTTTTTGTTATTTCCTAGGTAAAAGAATGCTTCCAGTGAAGCCACCTACAGACTAAGAATTCGAAAATGCTCACATCAAGATTTAAATTTTTTACCTTATGATTTGCAAACATGTGAGTAACCTGTCTTATTCTTAGAGTTGGCGCAAGGTTCTTTTGAAACTAGTCTTTGATATTGTCCTTGCTCTCCAAGAAGTACCTATTCAAAATCTTCAATTTTCTCATCTGTAGATGGATTAGTAAGAAATGGGGGGTTTAAAAAGACTGAATTTGAAACTAAGTAAGTACGAAAATAAAAAAATGCTCAAACTTGAACTGCATTATGAAGATCCTGCTGTCACCAGGTTTCACAATTTAGTCCATAAAAAGAAATTGCAATAAGAATAACTTTCTAAGTCTATCTCCAGATGATCCTCCTTGGCAATGGCGCCAAAATGTTGGGTCTAAAATGTGGATGCAAATTAGAGTTTCTTTTACTATCAATCCGGGTAAGTAAACTTCGAGGATCATTCAATATATATGGACTTAGAGATAAACTAAACTAAGCTAGGTGAAGAAATGCTAAAGCTCCCTTACAGGAGGTCTTTCATTGGGATCTCCAACACCTATTTAGTCATTTAAGAAAATGAAATCTAAAGACATTGCGACAAGTGTAAGAAATATTAAATCTCCCTTACAAGAGACTGTTCATTAATATCTCAAGCATATAAATCAGAAACTTAAACTAATGAAATCAAACATTAAATAACAAATCAGATTCATTGAAAGAAACATTAATACTTTCTTACAAAAGGTTATTTGTTAATATTTCAAACAGATGAACCTAATGAAATTTACAAACAAACATAAAATGAAATCTTACCAAAACAAAAGTGTACTTGCTAGACAATAGGGGTCCTTCCAAGGATTCACAAGCACATCAAAAGAGAAGTCAAATGTAGAAGATCAAAGAAGCCCCATTTGATTTATCTTCAATTGCAAATTGCAATTACAAGTTCTACATTCCAAGAGGTTCTAAAATCTCCATTACAATGATTCCAAATTCTAACTTCTCATTACAGACTTATAAGATCCCAAGGTTCTAAATTATAACTTCTCAATTATAAATTCTAAATTCCAGAATTACAAATGAAGGAGATAACACTCCTATTTATACAAAATTTATGATAACAAACTCATAAATGTGGATCCACTATTCCCTCTTCAGATCCACATATCTCTCAACCAATGGTGACACATAATCCTATCCTCCATGATCTTCTCCATGAGGCCATGATCTTATCCATGAGGTCCATGATCTCCTCAAATTCGAATTTGAACATAGAGTGCCACATAAGGGTGCCATAGAAGCTTCCTCTGTACCTACACATGTCAACAAACTCATTCTAATTGTTAGGTATAAGTATATGGATATTATTTTCTAAAGTTTAACTACAAATTCTCTTAAAAATACTAAGAATTAATAATGTTTTGGAAAACACAATGGTAACCCATTTAATGATGAAAGTGAAGATGATGTGGTGACATGGTGGTGGAATAGATGTGAGAAAATGTGTGAATGGAGTGAAAGTGGATGTATTTTAAGGATAATTTTTAGGCCCAACAGCATGGACACCACAAATATCAACATATTCTTTTCCTTTATCTTTCATTCTTAACATTTCTACTTGTTTGGTTAGATTGCTAAGAATTTATGTTTTAAAGTCATCAAACAAATTTCCAAGTTTAGCTTGAATTACTGATCTTGATGCTAATTTGTTTACTATTTCCCTTTCTCTTGATATGTGTTTACATGTTTCACAGATTTCTTCAAATTATAATTGGTATACATCACCTCTACTCATAATATCAAGGAGATAAATCCATTCATCCCTAATTCTTCTAAGTAAGAGGGATTTTAGTGTGTCAGGTCCAAAATTATGTGATTTTCCCCTCTTAACATTGTACATGAACCTCTCTATTAAATCCTCAAGGCTCTCATATTCTTTTTGATTCATTCTAAATATTTCTTCTTTAAGATCATGATCTTTATATTTTTCTAGAAATATCTTTTGCATATCATTCCATGATTTTATTGAATTAGTCCCTAAACTCATGAACCATTTAAGAGCTCTATCCTTCAATGTCACTAGAAACAATCTCAATTTTTGAGTGCATAATAGGTAACCATAAGATCTACAAACAATTTAAAATTCAAAGATAAATGTTTCCGGATCCTTTGACCTCATACCATGGAATTTTGGAAGAAAAGATGGACGGATGTTCTTCATATGCACACTGATCTCAAAATATTGAAAGGGAAATCCAAGAGGATCTTCCTCATTGCTATCATCTCCATCCATTTATTATACATTATTTGCAATCTCTTCTTCTTCTACCTACAAAAGTGGATGATGATTGTTGGGAATAGGATCCCTCAAGTTTTGTAATAAAGTTGTAAAGTCTCCACATTTTGTGGTCACGGAGCATGAAGGTGTCAAGAGTCATAAAGGGTTGTCTTCCCTTATTTAGTAAAGTGCAAAGTCGGCTGTAAAGATCCACCCATGGTTCGCGGACCATGGGATTGTATAAAAAGAGCTAAGTAAGTAAGCTTTAAGGAGTCATAAGTTTTTGGGTGTAGAAGACAAGGCTTGGAGTCTTGGTAGAGAAGTTTAAGTTTTGGGTCTTAGCATAGGTAAAGGCTCTGCAGCTAAGTGCGTAGAGGCCTAGGGTAGAAGTCTGCAGCTGAGTGCATGGATTCCTGCAGCTATGTGTGTAGGACGGATAGAATCTGTAATAATTTGAAGATATAAATAAAGAGAAGTATTCCGCAATTCCTGTGTATTTATTTTCTATTAATGCATTTTGTCATATTGTGTATGGATTTCATTTACAATGCTTATGTGATGCGTGAATGTATGTAATTATGTTGGTTAATTGAACGCAAGTGAGAATCTCAGTTTACGCGACGCTAACTGTGATTGTTTAGTAAGATAAGTAAAACACTTAAGATAACTTGGGAAACTGTACAATATGCTGTCATAGCAGCGCAAAAGTACCTGGACCACAGGTTAGGGTTTCACAAAGGTCAATCGTACTCCTTCGTGAAGGTACTAAAGGACAGAATAAAGGGTTAGACTGACAGAGCCTGAGAGCTTAGCGACCTGCGCAAAAGCAGGAACAGAGGGTATAAATCGACATCATGACCATCTCAGGGTGCGAAAACTTAGTTCCAACATCCTCCCATACTGCTTCAGGTGAGACTTCGGTCCGCGCTCTGCGGGCTGATGCTAAAAGGGCCAGTAGTGTAGGGATTTGTTTGGCTAACTAACGCTGAACCTGGGTCAGGCCCCACACAACCAACAAATGGTTCCGTTGCTGGGACAAGAACCTGCATAAGAGATGTGTGATGTCGTATCACTGGAATCCAACTAAGAAAGAGATCGAAGGCTGGTTGGATAGGAAGATCCATGAATTCACAATGCAGGAGAACAAAAATCCATGACTGACAAAGGAATAGTGGTTGGACAGGTACATATATACAGAAATTTACGAGATATTTTTCTGTTCCTTTCTGGTTGAGTTATACGAGTGGATCGTGAAGCTAGCGGATAGCCAAGGAAGGTAGATACTTGACGGTCCTATTGTCTAGACCTTAGAGTTAGTATAGAGATTGGAAGCCTCTGAGGATAAGATTTCCCGCGCTATTGATCATTGGCTCGATTGCATCATAGGAGGATTTTTGATCGAATTTGCGGTCGATACTTCAGTTAGCTACAACGAGGTGGAGCAACGCTGTTTCAAAGGCCCGCGAGGTAAGTACTTGAAGCCTCTGAATACATGGACTAAGATGTTATTGTGCGGAAAATGGGTTATGCAACTACCTTGATGTTTGGAGCTATGTGAAGTGGAAAGACTTACAGGAACGAAGGAAGAAAGGGTCCAGAATATAGTCCATTGATTTCACCTCCATTGGGTGACGAAGAGGGAGTAGCGTAGGCTTCTCTGCGAAGTTCCATTCAGTTAATAAGAAAAGGATTCCCACGACTGCCACCTCCACCCACACCACCTCCAACTTCACCACCATCACCTGCGACTTCACCCATACGACCACCACCTCCATCGCAGTTCAGCATGGCAAATTCAATGAAGTTTCCTTTGTTTAAAGGCTTGGGAAATGAGGATACAGACTAGTTTTGGTTCATTGTGAAAGTTGTATGGGAAGCTCAGAGCATCACAGATGATCACATGAAGAAGGCAACATTGGTTAGTACTTTGCAGGATCGCGCGCTAACCTAGCACATCAAGTACTTTAATGATAACACAAACGCTGGGGTGGCGGACATCCAGACCATGTTGAATAAAGAGTTCAGTAGGCCTAAATCTGAGACACAATCGATTGTGGTGTTTAAGGAAATCATGATGAAACCAGGTGAGACACCTTGGGAATTGGATTAGAGGTTGAAGTGCAAAACCCGTGAAGCTAATATGAAATTAACAGATGGAAAGCACCGTGAATGGTTTGTGGCTTCGCTCTTACCACACCTAATGGTTGCTCTGTCACAACAGAAGATAACGACTCAGGCAGAGGCCTTGGATATTGCAATGAGACTCCAAGAAACACCGATGCAAGATCTGAATCTGGGGGTTCAACAGATCCATGTGCAGTTGCAAAATCTTTGCCTTGAAATGCAAAGTCTGAAGCAGGATAGAACAATTCAACCAGAGGTGCATAAAGAGGTATGGTGCCTGAAATGTAAAGGTCAGGGGCATGACAAAGACCATTGCCCGATATTTTAGAACTATATTACAGGAGGAGGACCAATGCCTTTGAGGCCGAAGGCCTAAGCTAGACCAAGTGCGGGGCCTACGTTGTGGTACGCTATATGTCAAGTAGTGGGAAAAAATACGACAGATAATTGTCATTTGTTGTAGGAGTTTGTACAAACACCACAAAAACTATTCTGCAACTTCTACAGGTCGGTAGGGCATCATGAGCACAACTGTAGAAGTTACGAATTGATGATGGACAGAACACCCGCCTACAGGTTTTAGGAAGAAATGTGGCACCCTGACCAGAGCGCAGGGATGGCGCGAACATGATTTTAGGGGCACGGACACGGCTGAGGCAGGGGAGGACCTGGGAGAGGTCGGGGATAGCTAATTTGCTACAACTATGGAGGACCAAGACACTATGCCCATGATTGCACTAATCCAACGCGTCCATCATGCAAATATTGCACTATGTTTGATCATGAAATGGAGGATTGTCCTATGCTGATAGCAAGGATATGCGACAAAGGGGTGCTACCACCACAGCTGGCTTAGAACCTGTAGATGATGAGGTTTAAGCCTCACGAATAGGATCTGAATGTGAATATAGTGCTCTGAAGTGGAATTGCAACAGGGGATGATAAGGGAAAATAGCCTGAAGATAACGCATGGGTTCACATAGCTCCAGCGAAGGAGGCTGAATTTGACTTAGAGCGCGCACGCGAAACGTTCATGGAAGAAAAGAAGAGCTTCGCTGAGGCCTTCACTTCAAGGAGTGAGGATAAGCTTGATCAGAAGATAGACCCTTCTATGCTTACGACCTTTCTAGAAACCTACATGAAGATGTTGTGTGATAGCAAGGCTGTGAAGGGATTACAAGAGCTTATAAATAGATGCGCCGGGAACACTCCGTGTGAACTGTGCATGATATGGAAGATTGGTAAGCATAAAACAAGGGTAGGATGAGAGATAAGACTGACCGCGTAGATAGGAGAATATGAAATGGATCAGGTTATTTTGGATTTGGGGTCAGACGTGAATGTTCTACCAAAGAAGACTTGGGAGCGGATGCGAAGACCCACGCTGTAGTGGTCTCCGATTCAGTTAAGAATGGAAAATCAACAAAATATCATCCCCATCAGATGGCTACAATGAGTAACTATAGATATTGAGGGCGTGAGTGCGTTGGCTGACTTCGAACTAATAGAAATTGTGGATGACATCAACCCCTACCTTGCTCTCCTTGGCATTGATTGGGCTACTGACATGAACGGGGTAATCAACCTAAAGAAGCGGAAGATGATATTTGAGAAGAAATAGATCCACGTAATAGTACCCCTAGATCCTCCTGAAGGATCACGCTATACTGAACCAGTCTGCAATTATGAGAGCGATGACGACTTGGATTGCAGATACAAGATAACTGCGCGAGACCAAGATTGGGTGAATCCAACAATGGATGGATGAATTACATGGGATCATGAGAGTTCCTTCACCTCAGATTCTGATGAAGAATTAGAGTGCTGGTAGAATCGGTTACATGAAGTAACCATGCTAAGCTGTAACATGATGACCCGGTCGCTACGCTGTATATCGTTAGAGGTAAGAGATCTGCCCACTTACGATGACTTGAATGATGTAGAGGTATTTTTGGATGCATTTGAGAGGGAAGTACCAGAGAAGTAGTGCTTCCAGGCTTTGGATTGGGTAGTGCGCGCTATGCCCGCAAGATGGTGGGGTACACACAAGGGTAGCTTTGATGATTGGCGCGAGTGTAGGAGGATGATGAGAACACGCTTTGGGAAGCCTAAGGTACGAATGACAGACAAGTATGACTGGAAGGATGATTTGCGCACACACTTGGCCAAATGGTCTCAGGCTTATGCAGCGAAGCCCCAACTAGAATGGGTGCACTTGTTCTGTCATACCTTGGATGTCATCTCGATGAACTAGTATTTGAAACAGAGCTCCGCCATGGTACATGTGAATGGGATATTCTGCATGAAGGATTCATAATGACATTCAACTTTGAAGATGGGTTTGAATATATTGACGAAGTGCTACAAGAAGTGAAAGCAACAATCTTTAGGATACCACAGGATCCTTTGGACCCGATTCAACTCGATTAGACCACTTAGCTGAGCCACATGCTGGAATGCTATAACGTGGCTGCTGAAGAAGAAGATGAGGATCCGCGAAAGATTACCATCCCTAAAATAGAGGGTCATCATGAGGTTGAGGGACCGCAGATTGAGAATATTGATATAACTGCGCCATTAAAAACAAAACAGGTAAATATCAGTATGAAGGCAGAGCCCAAATTCGCGAAGATTGGAGATTACTGGGATGACACGATAGTGGATAAGGTCACTGAATTGCTCCGGGAATACCAGGATTTGTTCCCTACTAAGTTTATGGAGCTAAAAGGGATAATAGGAGACCTGGGCATTATGAAGATCACGTTAAAACCTGATGCGAAGCTGGTTAAGCAAAGACCTTACCGTCACCATTCGAAGTATAAGGAGAAGGTCCCTTTAGAGCTAGACAAGATGCTCACGGCAGACATCATTGAACCCGTAGAAGAATCTGATTGGGTAAGCCTAATGGTGGTACAGGAAAAGAAGAATAAGGGTGAAATAAGGATATGCGTAGATCTCATGAAGTTGAATGATGCCTACGTACATGATCTTTTCCCGACTCCATTCACTGATGAGGTATTGGATAATGTAGGTGGCCAAGAAGCATGCTCCTTCACTGATGGATTCTCTGGGTACCATTAGATCAAAATCACATCAGAGGATCGAAGAAAGATGACCTTTGCAACTGAATGGGGATGTTTTCAGTATACTGTAATGCCTTTTGGATTGAAGAATGCGCCTGCGATTTTTTCGCGCATAGTCAGTGCTTTGTTCCAGGAATTTATTCATAAATTCTTGGAAGTGTACTTTGATGAATGGACTGTGTTTGGGCTGATGAAACATCATGTGGAAAGCTTGTGCCTGATGCTAGATACCTGTCAAAGGTACCAGATTGCGCTCAATTTGAAGAAATGCCTGTTTTTTGTTCCTTTTGGGACTCTGCTGGGTCATGTGGTTTGTAGACAGGGATTGATGGTAGATCCCATGAAGATTGTAGTGATACTTAATTTGGAGGTGCCGAGGAGTGTGAAATAGTTACGCGCAACCTTAGGACATATTGGGTATTATAGGAAGTTTATCAAGGGCTATGCCCAGATCACTGCACCTATGGAGAATTTGTTGAAAAAGGATGTCACGTTGTATTCGAACGAGGACTGTAAGAAGAGCTTGGATGTATTGAAAAAAAAGATGGTCAAGGCACCGATTTTAGTCTTCCCGGATTAGAAGGAGGAGTTTTATGTACATGTCGACACGTCGTGTATAACGCTGGGTGTAGTGCTGACACAGGTTGGCGGAGGAGAATTGGATCATCCTATAGTGTTCGCAAGTAGAAGGTTATCCAAGGCCAAGAAGAACTATTCCACCACCAAGCACGAGGTATTAGCCATGGTATACACGCTCCAAAAGTTTAGACACTATTTTCTCGGTGGACATTTTAAGATGTGCATGGATCATTCTGAGCTAAAATACCTGGTCAATAAGTCTGTGTTGTGGGGGGGAGAATTTGCAAGTGGTTGTTATTATTCCAGGAGTAAGATTTTGATGTTATTGTGAATCCTGGAAGACTGAATGCGGGACTAGACCATCTGTCGCACATCGAAACAGGGGAAGAGCCCACTAATTTGGAGGAGGGTTTGCCTGATGCGCAACTATTTACAGTTCACATTGCGGATGGTCATTTTGAAGATATCATACACTTCCTAACAACAGGAACTGCACCGGAAGGTTACATCATCCAATAGAAAAAGGAGTTAGTGTGCACGCGACATACTTTTCTGTCATTGTTGGGCATCTGCACAAAATGGGGTCTGATGAAATATTGCAACGATATGTACTAGAGTTTGAAAGGAGTAGTATCCTCATGGACATGCATAGGGGTGCCACGGGAGGTAATTATGTAGGGAGAGCGATCGCATAGGAGATTCTATGCATAGGGTTGTGGTGGCCAACCCTCCATCAGGATTCAAAAGCTCACTGCAAGGTGTGTGATGTGTGTCAAAGGACAAGCAAACCATCATGGAGGGATGAGCTGCCTCTGAATCCACAAATGACGTTACAACCCTTTGAGAAATGGGCGATAGATTTTGTGGGACCCATTCAGCCCCAAGGTAAGAGGACGGGAGGATGATACATTATCACCACGATTGAGTATTTGATTCGATGGGTGGAGGTACATCCTGTGAAGGATTGCACAGGTGCGACTACTGCAAATTTCCTCTTTGAGTATGTACTAATGCGATTTGAGTGTCCAAAGGTGTTGAAAATAGCAACACGAAATGATAAAAATAGAAATGCTAAAATCACATGATAGAATATCTGTCGACGCGTTTCGAACCAACTAGTGTGGTTCATCATCAGGACAAGTTGAAGGATCAAATCTAGAATGCAAGTTAAATAGTTAGAGCAGAACTTCCAACAACTATAATTATTGACCAGGTAATGGCTAGATTGACTACCTAACGGCTATATTAGACGAGGGAACAACTAGTTTGACCGGACACAGGGAGAAGGGGGCAAAAGACCAAATTGTAACTTAATTTGAGGTTTTTTATTAAATTAATGGTTAGTTAATTTATTAAATTACAAGTAAATTTGTACAATACATATAATTACTAAGGATTAATAATATTAAAATAATCATATGCTTAAAATAATTAAATAATATTTTAATTGTTTATTACAATTTATAACTTAGTTTGAGGTTTTTTTGTTTTTATTTAAATTAATAGTTAGTTAATTTATTAAATTACAAGTAAAATTTATACAATATATATAACTACTAAGGATTAATAAAATATTTTTAAAATAATATTATTTTAAATTTAATTGTTTATTAAAAATTAAGATCTAAGAAAATTATTTTTCTTATATTAATTAAGTTGAATTATTATATAAATGGTTAGTTATACTATTACTTATTTTATGTG
>APFE030220649.1:0-16477 GCA_000404065.3 Pinus taeda
TTATTTTTGTGGCTTTATATTATTATTGTTAGGTCGGCTAGGTTATATTGTGACTCCTTAGACTCCTATATATAGAAAGGAGGTTTTGTCATTTGAATAATCCAATAATTGTTCATTTATGTAATGTAAAGGAGGTTGCCCCCTCGAAGAGGCTGAATTATAAGGCGTTGATCTATCTTTTCTATCTTTTTTGAGTTGGTTTCATAACATGCCAAGTCTTATTTTTTTCTTCCAACAGTTTTTTGATGATATTAATGAGACTTTTGTTGGAAGATTCAGCCAGTCCATTCCCTTGAGGGTAATAGGCTGTGGAATGGCCTAGTGTAATGTGGTACTTGTTACATAAACTGGTCATTTTCTTTTATTTGAATGTTGCGGCATTATCAGTAATGATTTTATTAGGGCAGCTAAATCTAGACAATATATTGGTCTCTAGGAAACCTATGATCATTGTGTCATTGGCCTGTCTGGAGGGGATGGCCTCTATCCATTTAGTAAAATAGTCAGTGGCAGTGAGTATCCATTTGTGTTGGCCTGAAGAGGGAGGATGGATTTCTCCCTTGAAGTCAAGACCCCATTGTTGGAAAGGTTTCTCAGTGGAAATGGGTTTCAGGGGTAAAGGTAACAATTTTCTCTTGCCCTCAAAAATCTGACATTTATGGCAAGAAGTGACAAATTTCTTCACAATAGTGAACAAGGTTGGCCAATAGAATCCAACCCTTAGGATATTATCTGCAGTTGATTTCCAATAAAGGTGTCCACCATAGTCTCCTTCATGAAATTCTTGGAGAGCCTTGTCAGCTTCATCTTTTAACAAACAATTCAATAAAATTCCTTCATGATTTTTCCAAAAAAGAGCATTATCTAGAATACAAAACTTTGAAGCTTTCATCTTTAAAAACCTATTTTTTGTTCTGAATAAACTTGGAAGAGCCTGCAGGTTTTGCAAAACGTAAATTACATCAGCATACCAAGATGAGTCTGAAAAGGCTTGGCTGATTTGTGGAGTCGCCATCTCATGTTCGTCATCCAGTTCATTTATGTCCAGGGCTTGAAAATTTGTTTCTACCATGAGTTTGGCCAATCCCTATCCTTTTATCAGTTTTGTACGTTTTATCTCTATATCATACTCTAAGATGGTAGCAATCCATTTACCTCTTTAGCCCTCAATTCCATCCTGAGTCAGGATGTCTTTGACAACTGCATTAGGTACATAGGTTATCATGTGAAAGTATAATATGTAGACTCTGAAGTCCTTAATGGCTTTTACCAGTGCAAAAGATTGCTTCTCCATTATTTTGTATTTTAATGATGCATCTCTGAGTGCTTTAATAAAAAAGGCTATAGGTTTCTCACATCCTTGATCATCCTTTTGTAATAAAACAGTTGTTATAGTGTGTTCTAATGCAAAAGAAAAAATTATGAAGTCTCTATCAAATTGTGGACTGGTTATGACCTGTGTTCTGTTTAAGGCCATTTTGATTTCCTCAAATGATTGCTTGGCCTCTACTGTCCATTTAATACTTGAATCCTTTTTAAGCATGTTATTAAATAATCTAATGACTTCTGCTAAGTTAGATATGAATCTTCTCAAAAAAATTATCTTCCCTGAGAAAGCTTGAAGCTCTTTTATACTTCTTAGATGAGGTATCTGTAAAATAGCTTTTATTCTGGAAGGGTCAATTCGAATCCCATCCTTTGAAATGATATGACCTGAGAATTTACCTTCCTCCAAGCCGAACAAGGACTTCTTTGGATATAAAGAAATACCATATTTTCTACAATTTAGAAATACTTGTCTGAGATGGTCCAAATGCTGATGATCTGATTTAGAAAAAACAGTTAGATTATCCAAATATATAACAAAAAAATCATAAATCTCTTTGGAAAATGCAATGTCCATTGCCCTTTGGAAAGTTTCTGCTGCATTCTTAAGTCCAAATGGCATTTTGATGTACATAAATATGCCCCATGGTGTAGTAAAAAAAAAAATTTCTTGGTCATCAGGATGAACCAGGATCTGGTTATACCCTAAAAACCCATCTAAAAGTGAAATTCTAGAAGAGCCCACTACCATTTGCAAAATATGGTCCATCTTAGGTAAAGGGTAATTATCTTTCAGAGAAACCTTATTCACAAATCTCAGATCAACACATAATCTTATTTCCCTAGTTTTCTTCCTAGCAGGTACCAAGTTAGATACCCACTCTGAAAATCTAATAGGAAAAATAATCCCTGCTTCATACATACGTTTAATTTCTTTTTCAATCAATGGTAATAACACAAGGTTGATTCTTTTGAGTTTTTGTTTAAATGGCTTCTGGTTTTCTTTCAGAGATATTGTATGCTGAATTATGGAGGTGTCATATGATTTCAAATTCTCATAACTCTAGGCAAAGACATCCTGGAATTATCTCATGAGTTCAACATATTTTAACTTCTGGTCAGGAGGTAAAGACTTTGATAGTCTTATCATTTTTGGGTTTTCCTCCGTCCCTAAGTTATATTCTTCAATGTTTTCTTTGAATGGTTCCATCTTTGGTTTTTTAGGAATGTCATTAGAATCAAAGAGGTCTTCTAGAGGAGTTAATCCTTTAGGCAGATGATTGTCTTTTAGGTCAATAACCTCTGTTTCTTCTTCAATTATCTCATCAAGCTCCATTTGTTTAAGGTCTTGTACTTCCTTTTTAGTGAATTATGTGAGATGAAGCATTTGAATTGAGCTCTCTTGAGAAATGTTTGTTTCTACCTCATCTATCTCATTAGAGTTAATCACTGTATCAACATCTATGTAATTGTTAGCGAATTCTTCATCTAAAATTAAAAAGTTATTAATCTGCTCATCACTATCGAAAACTTGCCAGTTCTTCATATTATCAGGGATGGCTGCCCTGTGCCTAATTTCAGCAGTAAACTGATTATTAGGTTTGAAAGGAAATTTGCAGGTGCTGGAAAATATTGCCAGACTATGAGCTTGCAAATTGTGTTTTCTAGGGATTTTAGCAAGCTGAGTTTTTAAAAAAGTATTAAGAATCTCTATGGTTGTTCCTTTGTAATATCCTAATCTAGGATCTCTAGTTAAATATTTCCCTTTGATCTGTTTAATGATTAATTCAGAATCTCCTATGATAGACACTTTGATTATCCCTAATCTTTTAACAAGTTTCAAACCCAGCAAGAGAGCCTCATACTCTACCATATTATTGGTGCACTAAAAATTTAATCTATAGGCATGGCCTTCAACGTGGTCATTTTCTAGATTGTACACCCAAACTCCTTCTCCTACCCACAGTTTATTAACTAAGCCATCAAACTCTAAATGCGATAGAATTTCATGCTCGTAATTAGTGTCAGGGGTGATAGGAATTTGTTTAACAGTGGAATCTGGTTTTTTATCCTCATTTAGTTTTTCGTTGTTATCTAATTTTTCATCGTTTTCTGATATTTCCTGGATGTGAACACTTGATTTTTCTTTTTTAATTTTCTTTTAGTTCTGCTGCTAAAACTTCTAAAGTGTTGGGAGGATTGGTTTCAGCATTATAAAGAATAAATGAGTCCATATCAGAGTGTACTAAGTAGATAAGGAAATTTTGTGGTTTTTCCTGACTACTTACTACATATTTCATCAACGTTTCTCTGTATAACTTCTTAAGTTGGCCGAAAACCGAGATAGTAGCATATGAAATATCTAATTGAAGTAATCTCTGAAGCTTAGCACCCTAGGACCTAGATAATAACATGCCATATTTTGGTGGTATATCTGCTACTACTATATCCATTAAGATTGTTTTTGTAGGGTATTGAACCAATGAGACACACAAGTCTTTTATCAATCCTAAACATCTCACCTGACTAGAATCGAAAGAAAAGAGATCTTTGTATGGTCTGATGATGTCTAGGTCTAATTTTTCCATTACAGACTTGGGAATTAGGTTGTGAGATGCCCCAAAATCAAACATAGCATTTTGAAGGATCTTATCATGTATATTTAAACTTACATAGAGAGGAGGAATTCCTCCTTCTAATAGTTTTCCATTTACTTCAGTGCCAAAGATCAATTCTGGTTGGTCATCAAAAACATTAACTGAGTCTTCAGTTCTATTGATTTTAAGTGATCTATTGATTTGACTTCGGTAAGCATCATGTTTAGCTAATTTAGAAAATGGAACAACAATATTTAGCTTGTGCCTACCTCAGTTTCCAGATTGAAGGGTTTTCATGTTTGGGCTTTCGGATTTCGAACAATAGGATTCTCTGTATTTTCTGTATTTTCTATGTTTTTCTCCTTTTTAGGAGTGGGGTTATGATTAGTAGTTTCTTCTAAATCAACTTCTGGAGGTTCTTCCACATTTCCCTTGGAAGGAAGGGAAGTGGAGGGTTGTCTATTGTTCAATTAACTATCAAAGACATCTTCAATTATGGGGTTAGAAGGGTTATTATTTGATCTAGAGAAAGTATGCACAGGTGTAGTGATTGTCTTACCTTTCATGGGTTGGTTTGGAGCTTTCTGTTTGTTGGCTTCAGGAATATCAATTCTTCTACTCCTTAAGTTGTATTACTTATGCACCTCATAGATGGTTGTGTTATATCCCTCCCTAAATTAAAATGATTCACCTGGCTGAGTTTGAAATTGTTTAACAATATGAGCCTCTTGATCCTCTTGGGTCAAGAAAACTTCTTTTTCATTAGATTTATTTGAGTGTCCTCTTAAGGTTCTTCAGAGTTCAAGCCTTCTGCATAATTCTCCTGGAAATGAGGTCTAATGTTTTGGTCCAGACCAGTTTTCCCAGTGTTCTGGTTTTGATTTTTTTTAAACTTAGGATTTCTCTCTATGTTGGTTGGCTGACCATCCCAGGAAGCTTTCCTTTCAATTATTTCCACTCTATCTCCTAGCGTATCCATCCCTTTAATTATAGCATCTAATTTATGTTCAAAGGGTGAGGATTCTTCTTTCAATGGTATTCTCCTTTCACTCCTAACCTTGGCTCTTTTAGACATTAGGTTGGCTTCAACACTAACAGTTATGCTCTGCATATCTTCTAAAGTGCAAGGAGCTCGTTCTCTTAGTTGGAAGGCCATGCTAGAATCAAATCCATCAGGGAATTTGACTAGAGCTAAATCAGGTGGAGGTCTGAGGTTTTAAGGGATGGCTTTATAGACATTGTTGAACCTAGTGCAGTAATCTTGCATAGTTGCTTGTGCTCCTCTCTTTACGTTTTCATACTCTGATAAAATTTAAAGAGGATCTTTCTTTTTCTCCCATCGGTTCAAGAATTGTCTATAGAGGGTCTCTAGGGTATCTATACTGTTTGTGGCTAGGGCCCTAAACCAGGTTCTGACTTCTCCAGTTAGACTCTGAACAAATATTCTCATTCGTACATCATCAACATCTATTTCATATATTTCAAAGTAATCAGTCATTTTTTTGGTATGTTGTTGGGTTGTATAGGTACCAGTACCATCAAATGGAGTAATCTTACTTTGGTAATCCTGGGGCATGGAACCTAAGTTGGCTGGTAATACCAGGGGAGCATATCTGTTTGCCATTGCTGTAGGTAGTAATGAAACTACAGCTAGGGTTGGGATAGCAGTGGATGTTTGGGTTGTGGTTGGAGGGGTAGAAGGGGTGGTTTGTTGTGGAGTGGTTTGAAGTTGTGATGTATGAGGAAATGGTGAGGAGCTTGCAGAGGTATAGTAATCACAAAGGGATTGGGTGTTCCTTCAGAAGTAAGATCAGATTGTATTGAGTTCTGCAAATGTCTGTCAATTGAGAAACTGACAACTTCAAGCTGTAATTCTTCGATGAATACTAGGTCTAGGACTAGCTCAATTAATTTCGAATTAGAAGATGTCCTAAACAAAGAGGTTTCAAAGTGTTCATCAAAGGATTCTTCTTCAAGATAAATCCACCTAATAGGACATGATCCTGATCTGTAGGTGGGCCTAGAACTATCAGAACTTTCTTAGCTTTCTTGTCTCCTAAGAATTCAGGGGATCAGATTAGGATTCTCAAACACTTGTGGTGGATTGGGGTTAGAATTAGCTCTGATGTAATGAGTCCTTTCTGAAGCCAGATTTTTAGGCTTTGTTTTTAGTTTTTCTTAATTTGTATCAATAAACAACTTCTATGTTTTCTTTAAGATACTTTAGATTTGAGATTTGAACTTTCTTAAAGATTTATTTGACTAAGGAACTGGTTCTCCAGTCTGGTTGCCACTATGTTATCACTCATATTTTCCCTGAAGTTGCAAGAAGAGGGAAAGGGGTCCGAGGTAACCACAAACCAACTTTTAAGTACAAAATCTAGCTAATCTGTACTCAGAGAGGGATCTTTCTTTAAGATATAGCTTTCTTTTATAAGATATTAGGCTAGTTATGAAAGTTTGGGGGTTTTGATTGTGTTTGGTGGTGGAATTCAGTAACAGATGGGTATAACTGAGTATTTCAGGCCATTGGGCTAATGGAGTCAATAGAAGATGGCTTAACTGGATTTGGCTTTTCAACAAGGATGGCTTCACAGAGCAAGATAACTAAACAGGGAGCAAATGGTAACTCGAAAGGATGGGATGGACTCAAAAGGGAAGAAGGCCAATTAATAATCCTTCCACATGTTTTGAGAAGAGGGAATTTGGATGATCACTAATAAAAGGAACTTAATAATTTTTTACTAAATGATCAAAATGACAAACTAAGAAGCAGGAGCAATTAAGAATTCATTGCCTATGATAGTTTAGAAGAAAACATTTAGAATAAAAATGATTTTGAAAACAGATTGCACTTAAGCACTTTCTAAATTAAACTTTTTCGTTTTGATGTTCAAATATGAAACACAATTGAGATAATAAACAAGAAAACAATAACACATGAGATATAGAATACTTATTTGTCTGGTGTTTGACACATGAATCCTATGAAAAGTCCTTTGTATTATTTCTTCATCTAGCCAGCTATACAAAAATTGTCCAAGAGTATTTATTTTCCAAAATAATCAGTCTTACAGAAATGTTTAAGAATCTACACTCAATACTCTGAATGAGGTAGTATTTATACAAAATTTTACAATAAAATATATGATATCAAAGAGAGATATATTCTAGGATGACTAACTATATGTTACATGAAATTAGAGACAGATGGTCTCGAAGATAGAAGATAAAGTAAATTGATGGCTTGTTGTCCCTGTTTTTGTGATTAAGCTGGAGGCAGGCCTTATGATGAAGCATCTCTCTGTCTTCCTCATAAATCAGTGCTAGTTGTTATGCTTTTCATCTTCTTACTGATACTCTTTGACCTATTCTGATACTCTTTACCTGTTTGATCCTTGTTCACCCTCTTTTATCACAATTGACTTTGGTAAATATTGAAGATTTACTATTTTACCAAGGATAAATTACAAAATTTATGTCATATCTCTCCACCAATCTTCCTTTGGTATTTTGGTCCTTTGAAGTTTCCTGAAGATTTCATCAACCTTAGTGTATTTAACAAAATTAGGCTGGACTAGAAACAAATGTTTTATTTCATGTTCAACATAGAAAAAGTTCTCTAGACTGTCATAGAGAACTCTGCCTGTAGGTAGTGCCTTTGGTGTTGGTGCTCTAACTAATGAACTAGCCTGGTTATCTGAATATTGAGCCAACTAGTCGACATAGTCTATGTGTCTCATCAATTTATCATTAATTACTAAAATACTAGGAAGCCCTTTGCTCTGCAAAATGCCAAATTTATCCATAAACTCATCAATTTCTTCTTGCATGTTCTGGCATCTTCTTTCCAAATTCTGCATTAAAGACCTTTTGGTCAATACCTTCTTGATTTCCAGAATAGTCCTTGTTCTGTATTCTGCCCAATTCTTCTAGCTGGTACTTATTTTTGCTATTCAAAAAGTTTATTAGCCTGGTGGCTTCCTCAAGATTCCTTCCTAATTCTTCCTTAGTTATCTGGATTTCTTCAAGAGCTACCTTTACTAAATCAATTTGTTCAAAAATTATTTGTATTGATGGCCAAACATCATTTATTGACTGAGTGATGTTGGTCTAAAGAATCTTCCTAATGTATGTTAAAGGTTTGTCAAAGGTGAGGTCCTTTACTAGTGCTTTCACCTACTGAGATAGGCCTTTATTCTCCCTCACATTTTCAGAAAAATTAATTTTTGAAAGATCATATTTATGTTCTAGGGTAACAAATTGTTCTTTTACCTTCTATAATTCAGTGACCTAGAGTTTCATCTCTTCCATGGATTTGATTAATTCCTCTGTACTCAAACCTAAAGTTCCTGCTGGTGTTGTCCATGTACTTGTACCTGTGATTGCTTCAGTTGTGACCAAAGGGACATTTGGTGCCAGAGCTATTGCCAGTGTTGAAGGGACTGTAGTGGAGACCACTGATATAACATTTGGAGGTTGAGAGGTCAACTCTCCCTGCTTGCTTTTCAATTATTTTTCTAATTCTTGTTCAGTCTCCTTCAACTATTCATTAATCTTGAGGACTAAGTCCATAAGCTCTTCTTTAGATTTCTTTTGTATGACTTTAGCAGTTTGTGGATGTCTCGATGGTGGTAACTTTAGCTACTTTGAGAAGACTCAAATTGCACCTATCCAAAAGAGTCTAGGTCAAGTGTCTTTTCAAGATCCTTCATTACATTTTCTATGTTGACCTGCTCACTATCTGTTTCTACTAAGGTCCCTTCCCTCCATTCGTCCATGTTAGCAAATTGCTCAATCTCAAGAATTTTGTGATGCAAGTATAATGATAGTCTATTTTTCATCCTTCTATCACAAATGAAGTTGTGGGCGTCATATGGAATCCAACTAAAACTTTTTTTTAATTTCAGGTAATCTTCTAGAATTTGCTCTGCTTATTTCCATGCTTCCCTATTATTGCAGATGAATGGGCCTGAGTGATTCTTGATTCTGAGTTGTGCTTTCTTCTTGGCCTTAGTAAAATGAATCAAATATGAGTTTATCATCTGTCTATAATATTCCAATGCAAACAGTCTTATTGGAACATATCTAGGCAGCTTGAATGGGGAAAGCTCACACCCATATACCCTAATCTCTGTGTAATTTTGGTATAAATACCAGTCACCCACACTGTACTATTTGGAGAGCTGAAGGATCCTTTTAATATCATCACTAATTCTGGGAGGATAATTCCCTGTCAGCAAGGTAGTCACTGGGTGGACAAACTGATCAATGAACTCATTATAGGAATAAGGGTTAGCAAAAGAGTTATGGAAAATGAAAGTCCAAAAGATGTCAGACCTTGGATTACCCTTAGTATCAAGTTTCATGATAGAAAATGGGAATTTTTTTGATTGATAGTAGAGGATGAGGTGATATATGAAGGTGGTATACTTAAAAACCTTTTCATTCTCTAGTCTCATGAATTGGTCATGAATTTTATCAGCAATGAATGAGGCATAATCATACTTGACAGCAGGGGGCTGCCAGGGGTAAAAATAGACATCAACACTAAGGTTAACTCATCTACATACTCACTAGTGTTGAATCCCATGACTGCAGATATCATATCAACTATGATTTTACCCATATCTATGAAGAAAACGGACCCATAAGGAAGGGGATTTGTAGTCTGATATTCCTTTAGTATGAAAGTCTGGCACAGGTGATTGAGTTTAGATTGGGACATTTTGGTTGATTTCTCAAGTAAATTTCCAATGGAAATGGGGCTGAGGGCATGACTAGGATGAAATTACAACATCTCATTGATTGACTTTGTAGTTATTATGAATAGGACTGTTTGGTTGGAAGACATGACTGCTCTGCGGATGGGGTCATAATTTGCATGGCACTGATGGATTATGTCAGAGAAAACATGCACATAGGGGAGAAAGTACATAGGGAGGTTGCATTCCCACGGTCCCATGGCATCATAGCCATTCAAATGATTATCTATGCATTGGAAAAAGACTTGCAGAAGGTTTTTATCAGCAGTTAAGTCTTTTATTTGAAAGTCTTTATCTGCCAGAGGCAGATAGTCTAAATCACGATGTGGGGCATTAATAGGTACAACGTTCAAAGCCATCAAGGTTTCCATTCTGGTTCTTGTGGATTCAGAAAGGAAACTGAGGTTTTCTTTGTAAAAAAGGTAAAGCAGAGGGACTAGGGAATTTGAATGATGAAAATAATAACAGAATTATGGTGAATTTGGGCATTTTTAGTTAATTTGCAGTGGAAAACAAATATTTGGGGGGTTTTTTATTGGGAATTTGATAAATATCTGCTCTTGGGGGACGAACAACGGAACGCAAGTACTAGGTGTGGCTAGATGGTTTTCGGTGGCGTCGGCTCCAAAGTTTGGAGCAGGTTGTGAAAGCTCAAACTAGTTGACCTCGATATTTGTTTGCATGGGCGAAAACAGAATAAAACAACAAAAATGATTTATTTTGTTTTATGTACGAAGTCAAGGTTTGGTGGGTTTCAGGATTTGGATGGGTGACGACAACAAGGGAACGACATGATGTTTTGTCGTTTAGTTTGGAGGCGGTAAGCAGTTTGTATCACACCGCTTATGGGAAGGGGGCAGTATTTAGCCTCGAGCCAGCAAATCCATAGAGCGGATGACGCATGGCGGAGGTAATGTGCACAAAACCGCTCCGCGATTGCACGTTAACGTTCGGTCACGGAGGGTTGTTCGATATTCACAACAATCGTCGGATCTTAGGGACTTGATCAGACGACTGTCGGGGATACGAAGTGACGGGGGTCTAAATGGGGGCGGGCCCAATATAATTAAAGATTATATAATCATATCGGGAGTGGCGAGATTGGCTGGGGAGGCTATTTATTAACCATAAGGGTTAATTAATCCCTTTCTAATGTGGCGGGGGGTCAGGGTTGTTAATTAGTTATTGATTAACTAATTAATCTCTATTTAACATGTATTATGGTCATATTTTAACCAAAGGGGCGGGATATATAGTATTTCGGGATTTTTACATAGTTAAAATAATCAAGGATCGGGTAAACTTTATAGGGGATTTATATATTAATACAAGTTAGTAGTTAATATGATTTTGAAATGAAAAGCGCTAAATATAAAACATTTGTGGGGTGTATTTAAACTTAGGCTAAAGTGAAAAAGAGGGGTTTTGTGGAAATATTTTAATTTTCCTAGGTAAAATGGGATTTTACTTAGGAAAAAACTTATAAAGGGTAATGAATGATTTATGAAGGGATATAAAATTGAAGAATGGGCTTAAGTACTTGGGCCTTATAAATTATTAGGTTGAGGGTCCCGTCCATCCAGAAGTCAGAGAAATGCTCTGAGCCCCTCTAATTTGACAGATACCTTGGTACTTAGGGGAAATTATTGAAAATGAGTAGGGGATTTAATTATTCTGACTTTGCTTGCTTGATATGTCTTTTATGCATTGCATGCTTTTGCCTTGTGATGAAAATAAAAGATTTACACATTCACAGTTATCATTCATCACATGTTATTCTGCAACCATCATCTACCTACCCTACCTACTTAACCTAGCATTTTTACTTCTTTATTAGGGTGCACTTAGACTAGTAAACCCTTATGAAACTTTCTTTTCTTTTACATGGTAATGCCTATCTAAGTTTACACTTATTACATCCAAGGGCTCAGATTAAGCTGTTGAGCTCCTTTTTCACTCTACCTATCTACTTATCTACCAAGATTACATTGTTTGGTCAGATCTTTATTCTCTATTTCTACAATATGAAATTGAAATATGAACTAACCAAGTTTAAACTGTTTGCCTATTCATGAATTGTAGCATAAGTAACAAAATTCACACAATTGTTTATTACACAAAGGAAAAAGTAGTGGCATTTAAACTTGCACACTTTCCTGGTCTTCTTTTGTTTGGGGTTCATTTTCTTTCATTTTTTGACCATCTTTTATTCTTTTTACCCTTTGATTTTTCTTTTAGGATATACCCTCTTTACATTTTTTAAATTTTTTGATTTTTTATAAATATGGAAAACCTTTGCAACAAGTAAAGGTATGAACATATTACATAGCTCATCAAGTCAATCATGATATATGACATCTATTGGTATAGGGGCATAATGGGAAGAAGGCTTTGTTGTCAATATAACTTGAGTTCAATACACTAGGGATGGCAGCTCAGCTAGACCTAGACCTCAGCCATGCACAGAATGAGAGATTGCTTCAGCTTAATGGATTGGATGAATACAGATTGCAAGCTCTTCTCCATACAGATGTAGTTCAGCTTTAGAGAAAGATATGGCATGACAAAAATATCAAAGAGAAGAAATTCCAAGAGGGAGATTGGGAACTACTTTATGATTCAAGATACAAAGATTTCAAAGGAAAGCTGAGGACTAAATGGTTGGGACCCTACACTGTGGAGAAATGCAATGACAATGGTTCAGTTCTGATCAAAACCATTGATGATGAATCCATCCCCATGCTTGTCAATGGACATCAGTTGAAAGTCTACATGAAAACCCTCTCCAAGCGAGAGTTTATTAAAGATTTGAATAAAACAGTGATGGTAGTGGAGCATGTTTTAGCTTCCACTTCACCCACTCACTAAAGAAAATAAATAAATAAAAATAAGTACTCAAGTGAAAACCTCCATGAGGCGCTTGAATCTCATCATTGGGTTGAAAATATCTTCTGAGGCGGCGTAGTGATGAAAAAAAAAAGGGGAAAAAAGAATAAGATCCTTGGGTGAAAACCTCCCTTGGAGGCGCCCAGGGCAGGAAATTAGGATGAAAATCTCTCTGAGGTGCCCTAGTTGTTTTCAAAAAAAAAAAAAAGAGAAAAAAGAAAAGAAAAAATGAATTTTTATTGCATTGCAGGTTTACAGGAGGACTACAGGGTGCAGAAGAAGGTGCCAAAGGGACCCTGACATTCACACCAGCTTCCATCCCATATTCTCCACACCTTCCTCCATCATTTTTGGCATCTCTTTCACCCCACTGTACATTTTTCTTCCAAAACTGTGTTTTCTACAGGAGGCTTCTTTAGGAATTACAGAGAGCCAAGCCAAAAGTGGCTACAGAAGGCAGTTTGAGGGACAAAAGAAGCTTCATGAGGACCTTATAATCCCTCCTACCATCTTCAAACCTCCTTGCTATCATTTCCAAGCCTGCATCACACCCCAAGCATCATTATTTTTTTCCTGTCCAAGAAAAACATAGAAAAACAGTTTTTCAGTTAAAGAAAAAAAACAAAAAAATAAGAGGAGAAAAGGCACCATCAACTTCACCTGAAGC
This sequence comes from Pinus taeda, assembly GCA_000404065.3. NCBI lineage: Eukaryota > Viridiplantae > Streptophyta > Pinopsida > Pinales > Pinaceae > Pinus > Pinus taeda. The sequence continues at coordinate 13,242 of APFE030220649.1, forward strand.
CTACCTACTATCCCTCCATCTTTATTTGCACCTCTGGGATCATTCTAAAGCTCCAAGCATAGGAATAAACTGAAGTTTCAAGGTAAGAAGTAGCAACAGGAGCTCCTATAGGAATTCCTGTAGCGGCTGATCCCATAGAAATCCAGCACCAGCAGCAAGAGAGTGCACACATGAAGGGTGAAAAGGCACATGAAGCTCAGCTCCACCCAGAAAATAACCTGCACAAGCACACAACCACACATCAGCAAGCAGAGATAGCATGCATGAAAGGAAATTAAGGCATGCAGCAGAGAAAGCCACAACACCTCACAGCAAATACACTCAGATCACAGGTAAGTAACTAAGTCACTCCTCTATTTGCATCTGTGTAATTAGGATTCATATGAAGGCAATGAGATTGTTGAGATTGAACGAGCGAAAGGTGGCCAGTTAACTTGGCCACCTTCATTTAGTTGACTCTACTCATCTGAGATGTCACCAACACGTGCGCACAATCAACTGCAGCACAAGATGTCAAGGACAGGTAGTGGGAGGAAGTGTGAACTCCGATGCAATAATGAGCGATGATTAGGAGGAGGGACCATGATGACCAAGCAGGTGGGAACCAACGGTTCAAATATGGCCAACGTACACCTTGCCATCTCAACGCTCATAACTGAAAATATCCATAAAGGGTAATGAGCACTCCTCCCCAAGCATTTTTTACCACCTTTTCTTCATTCTCTCCTCATAACTCAACCACAACAGTCTTCTTCTGCCCCCACAACCTCATAACCACTGTCCTCCATCGATTTCTTCCATATTCCTTCTCTTAGTGTTTTTTACAGGAGCACCTACAGGAAATCTACAAGAGGAACAACAGGCTTCTACAGGAGGGGCAGTGAGTCATTTTAAAGGGACAAGACACGAATTTCAGTTTGAAGAAGTAGGTTTCATGCATTCCCCCTATTGAATATCAATACATCAAAGAAGTGATCTCAATGTGAGGATGAAATAAGTCTTTAGGATGTCAGAAAATACATTAAATAAATAAATAAATAAAATTTGTTTATTTAAAAAAAAAAATTGTCTCCTCAATTTCTCTGTTTTTCTCAAAATTCTTTGTCTCCACCTCCATATTTGGTTTTCCAAAATGGTATAGAAACTATGATAGGAGGGTTTATAAGAAAAGAGCCCACTAACTCCACTAGGCTCCATGCACATCCTCAAGTGGTGGACATATTCACAAGGGAAAACTGGATGAATTTCTTTAAGAAATTTCGAGGGTTTGATGATGAAATTGCCCAAGAGTTTGCTCTCTTTGATCCCTCACACAAGAAATCATGCTACTATAACAATTAGAGGCCTATCCATGGAGATAACCCCGGAATTCATCAGTAGGGTCACTACCCTTCCTCTTTGGCTGCCTTGGAGTATAGATGATAAACCAACTGGCCAAGCTGCCAAGAAGAAATTTTTCCAAAATAATGAAACCCCTATTGAAGATAAAAATTGAATTATAAGGGCTAGTATACCATATCCCTGGGATGAGGTTAGCTACTAAGTAATCAAATACATTTCTTGTGAGGGGAGGTACAACATTGTCTATGGATATCATTTCAGAATCCTCCATGACTTGAGGTATGGCATAAATACTCCAGCACCCCAAAAGCTCAGTATCCCTTACTTTCTCTTTCAGTCCCTCATTGACTCTAGCACCAAGGTATAAGAAGGAAATTCAGAGTAGCTAGCTCACCATGGCTTAATCAAAATTCTAGTAGAGGAAGCCCTCCATACCTTTACACTCCCTATAGCATGGGAACTTTTCCAAAATATGACAACTGAGGATGACATAAAGGAATTAACCTATGATGTCAGTCCTACTGGCAGTGAAGAGGAAGAACAGAAAGCGGGAGAAGGTGAAGCCAGTGGTGGCATAGAAGAACAAGAAAGGACGGAGGGAGGAACTGAAATAGAGGAGGAGAGAGTTGAAGAAACAGAGCGTGAAGAGACAGAAAAAGAGACAGAAGGAGGAGAAAAAGAGGCATAGAAGGCAAAACAAGGAGAAGAGTCCCCTGAGACTCTAGAAAGAGAGGCAGTAGTGTTAGAAAAATATTATTTATGACAGAGAAATGCAAGATATATAATATGTGGAAAAACACAAACACATAAAACCATAGAGACACAGATATACGTGGTTCACCCAGTTTGGGCTACGTCCACCCCGAGCAACCAGTCCTTCCTTTCTATTATCTAGCAAAATGAAGACACACAACCTACAACAAATCCCCTTTAGTATCCTCGGTTTTCTCTCATAGTCTCACCTATCTATTTCTCACTCTGAGAATACACATCTATTTCACAACCTCAATACAATACCCTCATACAAAGAGAGGGGTTTCCTTCAAGGGAAAAAAACCCTAAACTAAACATAAGTTCTACCGTCAGATCATCCGCCTAATGAATGGTCCAGATTGACTAGAAATTACTATACTTTTACAAGGAAATTTTACATCTTCTTTTAGCTTCGGGGGCACTGCCCCCTAAACCCCCATTGGGGGACCGCTGGCCCCAGGGCCCCAGTGGGGTGGACAAGTCCCCCCTGCATGGAGGGGTGTACAATATTCTTGGGGTATACATCCGGCTAAAACAAAGACCTCTAAATAATCATGCTCCACACCCAACAATCTCCCACCTGGAGAATGATTGTAAAAACTCCACCACTACTTGATTTTCTAGACAATGACTCCTCTTTGGACCTGGCTATTTCTCATCTTCATCATCATCCTTGAAGAACAATTGAAACTAAGCATATTCTCAGTTTCTCCATGGTTACAACTTTTGTTAGCATATCTGCAAGATTCTGGCTAGTGTGTATCTTTTCCAGCTTCAACTCTCCATCTTCCAACACTGATCGTATGAAATGGTACTTGAATTGTATGTGTTTAGTCCTAGAATGAAATACTGAGTTCTTTGCAAGATGAATGGCACTTTAGCTATCACTGTATAACATGCCCATATCATGCTTCTTACCCAATTCATCCATAAACCTTTGTAACCAAATCATTTCTTTACTAGCTGAGTCTATAGCAGCAACATACTCTACTTTTGTTGTTGAAAGTGCAACAACACTTTGGATTTTTGAAACCCAACTGACATTTGTTCAACCTACAAGAAATACATATCCTGTAGTGCTCCTCCTGTTATCTCTGTCACCTGCCATATCTGCATCAACATATCCCTGTAGAGAAATGTTT
>APFE030220650.1:0-11518 GCA_000404065.3 Pinus taeda
TCTGGGCATTCCGAACAAAAAGAACAGAACAGAACAATGCTCTGTTTTTACACAGCGAAAACAGAAAAAAAAAAAAAATCGCTTTGCTGAAACTGGTGTTTCAGCAACGTAACCGCTTTGCTGAAACAGGTGTTTCAGCAACGTAAAAATTTCGTCAGTTGCTGAACGTGGTGTTTCAGCAACACGAAATTTGACGCAAAACTATTTTCGACTTACGGTGTTTTAGTAATGCGATTTTGACGCTAAGTCATTTTATGGGCATCAAAATTACTTAGAGTAAAATCAAAGTGTTTTTAACACTTGGTGTAACAGTAACTAAATATCAGTAAAACAGTAAACTGATGAACTGTAAACTTGTATTTATGAACAATAAGCAAGCTGATATAAAAACTTAGCTGTTACAAAAGAGGAACGCTTCAGTTCCAGAAATCGATTTTCTATCTCAGAAAATCGCAGGTTCAGCACTGCTGTGCAATTACAGAAGAGACACTCGTTCTTCTAACCTTCACTCAAAAAACAGAACTACTGTTCTAAAACTCAGACAGAAAAAACAGAACTGCTGTTCAGAAATCTTTTGCACTGCCTGATTGAATGAACAGGACTGCTGTGCGTTACATTTATAGGAAAAATAAATATCTGAGTTTAATCATAAACTAAACAAAATATCTGCTGATAATTATCTGTGTATTTATTGCAGAAGAGGCGGTGAGGCGGTGATGACTTTTACAGCAAAAATAAAACGGCTGTTTGCAGGGGATTTAATTCTGCAAAATATCAGTGGATTTTTGCGGCACCGAACAATCTGAAATGGCTGCTGAAGATCAGATTTCGGTTCTGTATTAATTGTTTGCAGTTGGAATTAAATTCCAACAACTATGTGGAGTGGCATATCATTACTTATTTGCACACCTGAATAGTCTGTGTTTAGTTTATTCAGTGAAAATATTATAGGTAAACATAAAATTATTTGAAATAAATATGAATTACAGAAAATATACCTCTGTACCTCTGTGGTGAAAGAGCTGGGGGCTTGTTTGAACACCATAGATTAATCTTGCTCTCCTCCTTCGGCATAATATCTCATCTACAAATCTGACACATGACAAAAGGGGTGAAGATCACGGCTCAAACTCATTCAAAGAGAACTGCGAACATTTTTAAAACTAGGTCTGAGACATGACAAAAGGGGTGAAGATCACGGCTCAAACTCATTCAAAGAGAACTGCGAACATTTTTAAAACTAGGTATGGTCTGGAATATAAAAATAATGTAAACAGCACACAAACCTTTGGAAAACATCAAATTATGTTGAAACAAAAGCATCATTTCCTCATCTCATCTCTGCATCGTCAATAAAACCCTGCCCCTTCACCTGTTTCAAATCAACGTTCGCTGATCGAAACAAATCAGCAAATAAAAAAGTATAAGCACTTATAAATAACAACTCCTATCCATTCTCCGTGTAGATATCTATTACTCTAACCTATCTAGATATAGATTAAAAGAGAAACACCTATCTGAATATAGACTAAAAGAAAAACACAAAAGCATACCTATCCATAATATCATGGTTTCCTCTTTACACATCTATGCTCTGCTCTGTGTCCTGCAACAAAATAAAATTGCCCAGCCAAACAATGCAAACAATCAACCAAAAACGCCCAACCAAAACAATTGTACCTACAGGACGGAGGCTCGTTCTTGTTAACTCCAGGGCCTCGTAGTAGTAGTAGTGTTCGTGTCCATTAATTCATCCAACACCCAAAATAGACAGCAGTGCTCTTAGGGTTTCATACAAATGCAGGCAAAACCACGACTCGCGATCTATAGTCTTCTGTCCATATTCTATCTATCCTGCGACAGAATAGAATTATATTGACAAAAAAATACAAATTCCAAGACAGCTGAAGAAAATGATGTGAACCCTTAGTACTCTCTGGGATTAGTAGTTTACATGTACCGAGAATGACCGAAAGTGTGCCTATAGAATATGTACAAATTGTTGAATGATTTCCTCCTTTTTACTAATAGAAAGAAGAATCGATAACCAGAACACCATTTTTTCTGAAGTAGTAACTAGCATACCTAAACTAATTAATGAGCCGCAAGAACGTACGAAACCAACCCTCGCATTGCACCCTATCTCATTCCACGTGCCATCTACTTTCAAAATTCACTGAACCATTTAAACATAGCTAAAAAAAAAGTTAACAAAGAATAGGGTGTCCTATTTATTCGCATAGGCATATGGGAAGGTAAGTAAGACAGAAAGGGAAAAAAAAAGAGACATAAAACAAAGCTTCCCGTCTCATCTTTCTCATTGGCGAGCTCCCCTCTTCACCTGTTCCAAAATCAACCAGGTTAAAACGGATAAGCAAGAACTAACAAAGAAAACAAAAGCATCACATCTAAAGGTAAAGTTCTTGCGATTTCGAATAGCTTCACTGAATAAAAAGCGTTTTGATGAAAATTCACTCTACAAATTTATTAGTAAATATATCTGAATATATATATATATATATAATATATAAAATTGAAAAAACAAATGCATGTCTTCAACTCCTCACAGAATGGGCAACACAGACTTGATCCTTGCCGACTGTTCTCTCTACATACACAAAATACAAAATAAAATCATTAGGGCAAACAATGCATGCCTACAAAATATGTACCTGCAGAGACTGAGAAATCGAATTAGAATGTTTGCTCCTTTTCGAAGCTAAAAGGTGTCCGGAGAGAGAAGAATCAGTAAGAAGTAGACCTAAAAAAAACAATGAATGAGATGACTGGAGGTACCATCCACCAATTGGTACATTGCACGTCCTTGTTCTGCAAGGCAACCAATAAATCCCATGCTATTGGATATTCAATGCAGTTTAAGAGTACTTCACCATGCATGGGAATGTAAAGGGATGGCCCTCCTGCCGAAAACGACTCCAGCTTCCACCGGAAAATACTGACAGCCTGCATTAATGCGATTTCATTTTGAATTTTGAAAACGCCCGCCCAAATGTCAGATATTTTAATTTCAAATTCGGGAATGGTTATTCAGTTTCATCAAATGGCGTATAGCAATGCATCAGGAGGTCAACTGGCTGTGGCGAAAGGAGGCGAACTCAAAAGTATTTCAGGATTCGAGCCAGATATTTTAATTTCAAATTCGGGAATGGTTATTCAGTTTCATCAAATGGCGTATAGCAATGCATCAGGAGGTCAGCTGGCTGTGGCGAAAGGAGGCGAACTCAAAAGTATTTCAGGATTCGAGCCGTGTGCGCCACAGTGTAGGGCAACGAGCAAGACCCGAAGGTATTTCACCGTCTTGTAACGAACAAAACTTACTGTTATTTAGCTCTCCCGTGGAAGTATTTAAGGCCTCGCGCGCACCTTCTGTTGCAGGTCTGTCATTTATTCATTCACAGGGTTTTAAAGAATTTGCTGCAATTCAGAGAGCGATCTTTTTGGATAAATCAATGGCGGCAAAGGCAGGGGTGAGCACGCGGTGGATGGAAATTTCTCCGGCGCGGAGAATATTATGTTCACAGACTCGGCGGAACTCTCTGAGTGGGAAGCGGCTGGACACAATTACGGAAGAACGCACTCTTACCAACGAGGAGCTCCTGGTCGACGTTCAGTCTGGTTTTGATAATGTCAGTAAGCTGGAGTTCATGGACGGTAAAAATGGAACGATTACTCAAAGAGAGCTTTAACTTTTCATTGAATCCCGATCTTCTGGTTTTAGCTCTGTAAATAACTCGAAGCCGAGGCAGATTTGTACAAAATATGTGGCCACTACCAGACAATTTAGGTATATATTCGCAATTGCAGTACAATGTAATTAAATATATTGTTTGGAAAATCGAATTTCCAATCTTTTTCCCGTTTTTAACGATGATGAGTTTGATTAAATTTCTTTTACCCTAATGAAATATTTGGTTGGCAAATCATTTTGCAAAAATAAAGTTGTTTCTGGAGGAGATAATGGAAAAACAATCGGCCATGTTTCGGATCTATTTAGTCCAAACACTTCCAACACAGACGAGCAAGTTTATGCCTCAGTTCTCTTTCCTCCATTTTTTATGTTTTAAGTTTGAACTTTAATCATTTTCCATCGTGGATTAAATTAATGTTTATGTAGGTTTATAATCGTTATAATTAGGATTAAGGTATATATAAGTTTATAATTTATTTATAAGGGATGTTGTGACTTAAATTAAGGTATGTATATATAAGTTTATAATTTATTTATAAGGGATGTTCTAATTAGGATGTGAATTATTTTTTTTTAAATTAGTTTTTATTTTTATTTTCTTTATCAGGTTTGAATTTTACTTAAAACTTAGTGAAGATTAAAACTCTCCACTTTATAGGTTAGTTTTTATTAATGCTATGTCATTAATTTTTTAAAATTTAAATAATTTTTTCTGGATGATTTAGTTAAGAATATGTATTTTTTTTCTTTTAGAAGATTATAAATTTAAATTTAGAATAAGGTAGAAAATATACACCTCCATAAACTTGAAGAATAAGGTAGAAAATATACACTTCCATAAACTTGAAGATTCAAATAATTACATAAAAAAGATTCAAATAATTACATAAAAGGAAATTTTTGCTATAACTTTAAAATAATAATAATAATAAATTACATAAAAAAGATTCAAATAATTACATAAAAAGATATTTTTCGCTATAACTTATAAATAAATAATAATAATTTTCATGTAAAAATATTTAATAATTTATTATTTTAAATAGGAAAAAACGGTATATAATTACTGTAAAGCAATTAAAACTAGCTATTATATATTGATTGAGATTTATATAAATAATTAAAATTTAAATACTATTTTTAAATTATACAACTAAAATGAAAAATTTAATGTATATGTGATCTGCGGATTTGCGGCGTCTGGGATCGACTCGTACAGATTTTCGGCTTACCTGCGGCGTCTAGGATCGACTCGTATTGAGATTTATATAAATAATTGAAATTTAAATACTATTTTTAAATTATACAACTAAAATGAAATATTTAATGTATGTGTGATCTGCGGATTTGCGGCGTCTGGGATCGACTCGTACAGATTTCCGGCTTACCTGCGGCGTCTGGGATCGGATTGTATCTACCCGTCGTCTGAAGGATGAATTCCGCCGAATCCCGCGTATTATATAACCACTGGCAGGGCGAACAATATGCATGTTCTGCATCTTGAAAACCTGAAGCTGCGTTCGTTCAGTCGAATAGTTTTACAGGTATATTCATTATCCATACCCGCCCTGTGTTCATTTGTTCATGTTTATATATAAGGTGTAGAAATAAATCACCGTTATTCTCTGTTCCCGCCCCATCTAAGGTTGGGCCGGTCTCTCGAACCTTGTTTGATAACGAGTTCTTGCAGGTTTTGAACCTGGAAGTTGTAAGTTCTTAATGTGAAAAGTGTATTGCAGGTTTTGAACAGGGAAGTTGTAGGTTGTTAATGTGAAAAGTGTATTGTTATGCGATGTCATTTGTTGAAATCGAGATTGTTCCTGCTCAGGAACAGTTGTGGCTTGGCAGAGGGGAAAGAATAGTGGGTGAATAAATCTACTGAGGGAGAAAAAGGAGAGAATTTTTAGAGGATGAGGATGATAAAGCATGATGTATATTGTTAAAGTGTTTCCATAACTGTTTTTAGTTTATTTTTATGTTTATATGTATTAATAGTTTTTTTTTTTTTATATTAACATAGGATGGTAATGGTTTGTTTAAGATATGAAAATATGTATTAATAGTTTTTATATTAACATTTTATTGCCTTATTTTGTTATATTAGAATATATATATAATAAATCAAATATATGTGGTGATAAATATGTTATTTAATTTTGATATTTATCTCATTTGATTTATAATTTTAAGAATTTGATAAATATGCTATATAGTTTTGATATTTATCTTAATTGATATATTAATTTTATTTTAATTTTTACAATTAAATTTAATAGATCAATATATTGATGATATTGATAAGCATGATTATTAGTAATGGAGTAAGTGGTCCATAATCCACACATATTGTTCTACTAACCAAAGCATTTTTACTTCATTAGCAATCATAACTTGAACAAACTAAATTTCCCCACAGGGGCCATAAAATAATTTGTTTTTTTATTTTTCACAAGTCAGGTAACTTAATTAGTAAAGGAGTAAGTGGTCCATAATCCACACATATTGTTCTACTAACCAAAGCATTTTTACTTCATTAGCAATGATAACTTGAACAAACTAAATTTTCCCACCGGGGCCATAAAATAATTTGTTTTTTTTATTTTTCACAAGTCACATAACTTAATTAGTAAAGGAGTAAGTGGTCCATAATCCACACATATTGTTCTACTAACCAAAGCATGTTTACTTCATTAGCAATGATAACTTGAACAAACTAAATTTCCCCACAGGGGCCATAAAATAATTTATAGTTTAGGTTAGGACTATTGGGGGTAGGCATCAAATACTCTTGTTAACATCTAAATGGAAATTTTGTTATACTAAAATGGAAATAATTCACGTATTTGTCATTGAGATTTTGAAATTTGTTACCAAATGATATAGAACCAGTTATGGTTTATTAAGTTTTATGTCTTAGGAGCCAAATCAATGTTCTTAACATTTATTTATAAGTGGAGAAAGAAATACAACTAACACATTTAAATAAAAGCACACACATATTGAATAAATAAATAATCTACCGAGTTCATCAAATGTACTGACAAAAGTAGGATTCTAATTCTTACAATTAGCCGCAAAGTTTATGTTCGGTTAGAAAAATACAAAATAATAAAACTAGTGCAGTCATAAAAATGAGATGGCTAATAAATATTGGTAGATATCAATTTTCAAGGAGACATGCCTTTTTCAATATATATCAAAGTAAAAAAAATTACTTAAAAAAAAAATAGGCATTTCCCTTTGACCCCTTCCACCTCAACCACTCATCACAAGTTGTACCATGAGACCAACATGGTGACACCACCTCCACAAAGACATCATATGTCATACATGGTTAGTCTAAATTTGTATGAAATCTATAAGTTGATTAATGACCCAAATATTACCTTTACCAAAGTGGTTTACCTGAAAAGTATAAAATAGTTACCTAAAAATGTGATTGCTATTCTTAGTGATATGCATTAATCAAGACCATAATATCTACTCAAACCAAATTATTTTCGATGCAATTTTTATAGGTATTTGAAGAATGAAGAAGTGGGAGAGGATTAATGAGTTGGAAGTTGAAGACCCAGAGGATATGATTGAATTTTCAGCAGAAGATTTAACATGGACAGAGATTAATGGGGACCAAGTTGCAATTATTCCATATTATCGACTTGATGATTTTATAAGAGGAGAGGAATCGAGTGAACGCGCACCCACTCAATTTCTTCTTGCTTCTCAACGAAGTAAAAAAGCAGAGGATATCACACAAACATATTTTTCAACATATCTGGAGTACATGATGTGAGTATTTATATCATTTTTCAATATATGTATAATTCTTTTCAATATGCATAAATTTTATATCTAATTTGTTGTAAATGTTTTATATATAGTTATTGGTGTGCATATGGTCCGAAGTGCAACAACAAAATTATGAGTGCATCCTCAGATCAAAACAAAAAACACAATCAACATGAAAGTATTAAAGTTGGTTGCCAATGTCACTTCATTGTGCGGCGACTTCAACTTAGACCAGATGATGCTGTAATAATATATACTGCATGTAGGCATATTGATAAATCCAATGTTGTTTGTCATGGAAAAGATGCAATCGGTAGGCCTATGAGATTCAGTTATGCACCACATTTAACAAGGGATATGCGATCTATTGTCCAACATTTAATCCAAAGAGGTTTTAATGTTACAATGATATGGGATAAGTTCATCTCTGATGTGAAGGATGGATTCGGTGAGTTATACACAGGGACATCTCGAGATACATACATGACAAGACAAGATATATTAAACATCTACAATGATACCATAAGTCTAGAGTATGTTAAAGATCAAAGTGATCCAATCAGTGTAGAATGTTGGTGTAAGGAACACGCTGAGAGCTTTTTCTTCTACCAGAAACAAGATCTTGCTGAAAACATCCCTTTTATAATAGGCATACAGACAAAGTGGATGCGTTCAATGATGCTAAAATATTCTCACAACAATATAATCTCAATGGATTCAACATTTAGTACAAATAAGTACGGGGTGAGTACAAAATTACCCTAAATCTAATTCATTTATTCAACACCATTTTAATGTTTGTATCTTATATAAATATAATTATGTACTTTGTTTGTAATGTAGTATCAACTTTACACTTTAATGGTCTTCGACAAACATCACAATGGGGTTCCAGTAGCTTGGGTGATATCATCACGCAATACTACAGTTGATATTTGTAAATGGATGTCAACTCTCTTTGCCATTGGGAAGAAAGAGCAACCAGATTGGCATGTTAAAGCCTTCATTACAGATGATGCTACTGCTGAAATTGAAGCATTAAGGTGATGTGTTTATTCTTTTTATAAGAGACATAAAAATATTCTTAATGTATATTCTCTCTAAAAATTATGTTATTCCAGGTCTTCAATCAACTGTACAATATTATTATGTGTGTGGCATGTTCGTTGTGCATGGTTGAAGAATGTTGGAAACAAAGTCCATGGAAGGGAAAACCAAATCCGAATTTTCCATGCTTTAGGAGAAATCATGCACACATGTGCAGATGATGAATCTGTAAAAAAGGCAGTTGAAAACTTATTTGAAGGATTCAGTGACCATACAAAGTTTCTAGAATATTTTAAAACAACTTGGTTAGCCAACAACAAAATATGTAAGTTTCTTTTAAGTGGCTTTAATGACTCTTTTTTGCATGTCATATGTATAGTTATTAATTCATAACCAATAAATTTCTTTCTACAAATATGTGGGCAAAAGCGTACATAAATTTTCCACATTCCAATCAAAATACAAATAATGCAATTGAGTCCTACCATCGGTATATCAAGCAAAGGTACCTAAGTGAGAAAAACAATGCATGCCATAGGCGAGTTGATTGGTTGATTTATGTGTTGTTGACAAAGGTTGTATTATATTACAATCATCTGCAACGTTTAAAAGAAGCTGGTTTTGTACGACCCAGAAAAATTGAGGAACAGTTGAATTCATCCAGGTGTAGAGCTAACCAAATCCCAAATGAAGATTGTGTGCCTGATGAAAAGAGTAACAACGATTATTGGGTTCGTAGCCAAAATAACAATACTCGTGATATTTGTTACAATGTCATATATAAAGATTCCAATCTACACTTTTGTAATTGCAAGTGGGCCTTAAATGGGAACATCTGTAAACATGTATTGAAAGTTGAGATGTTGGCAAGTAACATTAGCTTGGGTGAAAATGTATTCCCTAATGTCACTAATCCTACTACAGAAATTCCTAGAATTTTATTTGATTTGAATGAATCACCTATATTGGGCCCAGAAATCCAAACAGAGCTTCTACCATGCTTTGATTCTCCTCCCATTCTAAATTATCATAATGAAACAAGCAATGATGATTTAGATAATTTCTCATATAATGTTGAAATGACCAATGTACGACTAGATAGTGCATTATTTGAAGATGATGAGATGAAATGTGTTCACTCATCAACTCATGAGAAATTGAGATCCATAATACCTACAAATTTGGAACAAGCATATGCATTAAACAACTTGGTAGACAAAGTATGTCAAGAATACAACAAAATGTTTTTCAATAATATAACTCCATCCAAGATCACTACCAAGAGAAAACATAGTTTCTTGAGCCCAGTCAATAAGAAAAGGTGTTGTGGTCACAAGTCAAATGCAGGAAAAGATAAACTACAATTTGAAAGGGTTGGACGAGTTCGTGCAAAAAAAAAGAGCATGAATGAACAGCTGGAGTTGTCTTCTCAATGACAAAGAACTGTGGACCACATCCCTGAGTTAGTGCAACATTCTATTATACACAAAAATGGTAAATCTGATGTTATGCATTTTTTCATGTGAAATATGATATACTATCATTTGCAATGCATAGGCATAACTATATGAACTTTTTTTGTTGTTACAGTTGACGGGCCAACTTGTCGACTCCAATTATTTGATGAGCATGTCGATGAAAGAAACTATAGCATTGGGAGCACTTCTCCAATCAGTACTATCCCAATTCCCTCCCCGAGGGTGCTTCCCCCTATTGTACAACCAATGGGGATGTATTGTCGGCCACACACACCACCTTTTTCCTTCATAAATTCTCCCATGCCTATAACCGACTCCCCAAACCCTTCCCAATTCCCACCCCTCCCCTTTAACCATCCGCCCTTCTCATTGTTCCAATCATCCACCCTTAACATTCCAATTTCCCCCCTAGGGTGATCACTCGCCCTAGGGTTATTCCCACTATCGTACAACCAATGGGGATGTATCATCGCCCCAACCCACTACATTTTTCCAATTTTTCTCCCACCATGCCTTTATCCATCACCCTTGAACCATGCCTATATCCATCACCAAGTGCTCCACCATCTACCCAGGAAGGGCAGTCTTCTCCATTGTCTTAGATCTTCATGGTGAGAATGAGTAGTTGATCAAAAACTTATCATTAATTAACAAAATTGATTATATGCATTTTGGATTTTACAACTAATTGGTTATTAAATTTTTGCAGCAATATCACTTTGGAAATGCACTTGGGAGTGCCAAGAGTGGCGATGGTGACTTATACACCCAATTTCTAGATCAGTCGTGAGGCGGCATTTCCATAATGTCATTCATGGGCATGAACTTCCATTATCTATGTTGGGAATGAAGTTCCATTTTGTAGAAAAGAAAAATGTATAACTAGACAAATTTGGAATACAAATACATGAATTTGAACTTGTGTGTATGAAAATGTCTTCATTGACTTTTAAATTCATGATGTGGATTTGATGTTATATTCTATCAATGTTACATTAGTTTTGAGGAATGTAGTTAGAATGGATTTATTTGTTTCATTTACAAGTATATTTATATGTTACTCAATGTTGCACGCATGAAAAAACATATCATTACCAAGGAACTTTGCTTAGTTATAATAATAGATGTATCATGTACATGAAGAGAGCATATATATGGATTTAGATTTATTTTAATTTTTTATTTATGAAAAAGAAAACTAAAGTTGAATTTATGAAAAAAGAAAAGTACACTATACATGCCATATAAGAAAATCTTCAAAAATAGATAATGATTTGAGCCTTTACCACTTAACTACTAACATTTAAAGATGAAAACTTTATTGATAAGTGGTGTAGTATTATTTAAGTTTTATTATATATACCCAATGACCTGTTTCACTATGGAGCTCATGAGAATTTGTTGTAATCTTAAATATATTAATTTTCTTCTTTGAACTAGTTAAAATAGAGAAATACTTTTGCTATATACATTTATCTAAATATTTTATAATAAA